>MTSC01000013.1:444665-499106 GCA_002368545.1 Ramichloridium luteum
AACCTCCCGACCCGCCGCGTCCTCCGGGCCGTGCTGCTTCGCCGCTGCCCCTCCTCGCCCGTCGCGGCCGCCGTGCTTCTGCTTCTGCTTCTGCTTCTGCCTCTCCTCCGCCGCTCGACGATATAGAGGTACGCCCGCCGCGCCAGCACGACCGCGCTGCCGAGGCTGTACACCGCGAGGAACCATTGCAGCGTCAGGGCCCAGGGCTGGGTGAACCAGGGAGGCGAGGGGACGGGGGAGGAGGAGGAGGAGGGAGAGGAGGAGGAGGGGTCGAAGGGGGAGGAGGGGGAGGAAGGTATCTGTTGGGGTTGTTGGGGTTGTTGTTGTTGCTGTTGTGAGAACAGGATCGGCGCGCGGTGGTGGTGCAGGGGGAGAACGAGGGCGTTTGGGGCCGTGGTCGTCGGGATGGCGCTGGTCGTCGGGATGGTGGTGCTGGTATTGGACCAACCCGCGGGTCTCGTCGGGTGAAGGAGTGGCGGCATGGTCTTTTTGGGCTTTCGCCGCTCGCGGAGTCGCGCGAATGTTTTATCAGCTTGATCTTTTGGACTTGTGCGCGCGTCAAGTGAGGGTCGAAAATGGGCGGTCGTGGTCGCAGGCGATCGTGAGCTTGAACGTGCTTCGTGCGAACGAATGAACGAGTCTGCAAAGGAAAATCGTACTTTTCTCCTCCATTTGAGGTACTTGGAGGCCGAGTCGTTTTTTTTTTTTTTGAAACCTATCCTCAGTCCCTGTAGGCCCTGGGGGGGAGTGTTCGTGCAGCAAGGGGTGGAAGGGTCAGCCTGTGGGTGATCTGTCGTGAAGGATGGCGGCGCGGGTGGTGCCATGGATATATATGCTCAGATCGAACAATGTTGTTGACGACGTTCATATTATCGTCGATCTTAGCTCTTGGTATTGTTGCAGATCTGTAATCCATACCTAGGCTCTTCAGTATCATGAATGGGTGAATATTTCTCGTAGCCATTCGCCAAAACGCGGCACAATATGAACTCGCAACTGGGAGGGGGACAGGCGGAGCAAGGGATGGAAGCGTGAAATGTGAGATAATGGCGAGGAAGTATACACTTGCTGGTCATATTGTTCTTGTAAGAATGACCTTACCTTGAGTGTCGTTGGGTATTGAGTACAACTTCTGGCGCATTGTCTACTGGCCGTGCGAGAGCTTCGCCGTCATTCTCGCCGAGGACAATGTTGAGCCTGCAAGAACAATACCAACCTTTCACCTACCTTTGCGCAAGCGATCGAACCCATGAATGTACCTGGTCCCTGATTTGTACCTGATTTATCAAACTCACATCTGTATTCGTCAAGGACTTTGGGTTGCGCGACGGCAAGTGTGAAAGTAGGCGTAGTTGGTGCATGGGCGTGGTCGTCAAGCATCGTCGTGCTTAGGGTTGTGCGCTCATGGCATCGCGATAGCAGATACATGTATGCATTCGGCAAAACTTGCTGATGACGAAGAGAGTGATGATACAAATGCGTGCTGACCAGGCCGGTGATGATTGCGCAGCGCATGCAATAACGACGTCGTGCGAATCGAACAAACGATAACATGGAAGATGTGCATGTGGGTTCGAAGCACAGGGTGCATTCACGATGGTCGCGGAGGAAAACCCCTGCGTCCGTGAAGTGCGCGCGAATCCTTGCTGCCTGAAGGATATCGTCCATTGCGGTTCCTCACGCATGCACGTGTGTCATCTCGTTGCCCTGGTGCAGTGATGCATCACTTCATCGTCGGCCATTGCATCTGTCATCCGCACAAACACCGTGACTCTCGTTCCAGCCGACTTCGGGCCGACTCCCGCGGGCGGGTTCACGACAGTTGGGACGACCGTTCCACCAAGGTGTGATTGCTGACGATGCGGCACGGATAGAAGTTGAATCACGCACGCTCTACGCAGAGGTCAATATCCCCTCGAGTATGCGAGCCCCAACATGGTCACGATTGTCCCGGCGCCAGGTCGAGGGGTGTCCCTGATCACCGCGTCCTCTGCGATCGTGGCGGCTAAAGACCAAGCGCGCTCGTGCGCTCGTGCCTGAGCGGTCCGGCGAAAATTTTCCATTGCGATGGGTTCATCTACGAAGAACGGCCCGCCAAGTCGGCAGGTCACGGTGTACCTTGCGGGTTCATGGGCGCCAGCGAGGTGGCGCCGACGGTCGATCGACCAGCCTGATGGGCAGGACAGTGGATCGGCTGTACGGTCGTAAGAGGAGAGAGCAGGTATGAACCCTGGCACGCGTCGTGAAGCCCTGGTGGGACACCTCCGTGCGACGTCCGGAGTAATGAGACAAAGAATCCGCGAGGCGCCATGCCAGCCAGCTATCTGGCCCTGCCGGGCCCACGGAGATGTTGTGTGAGGACGAGGGGCAGTTCAGGCGTTCGCTGGTGTCCCCAGGCCTAGAACTGATTAGCCGTGGCGGGCCGGCGTTTTGCTCGATCATGCGGCTCCGGAGATCCCCTGCCAACAGCCGACGCGTGCAGAGAGCCCCGCCATATCGGTCAGTCTCTTGTCACTCTCAGCACACTCACAGCGGCGTTTGACACCGCGCTGCTTTCGGCATCCGCCGCCCGTTCCGGTCGGGGTCGCGGGTGGTCACGATGCCAGATTACTGTGTGAAAGTAGGGCGTGGAGGTGAGAATAAGAAGTATAGCAGAGACTATCGTGGGAAGGGATTTCAGTGATCACAAATCATTGTAAAGTCATTCGGTCCGTGTTTTGTACCGGAGTCGATTTCTTCCATCCGAGACGAGTCAGGGCACGAGACATTCCATCTGGATATCTGCTCGAGACGGTCCAGCCTGTCAGGGCGATACGCCTGCATCCTGTTGCATCGATTGTCCTTCCCAGCTCGTCCTTTCTCCGGCAAAGATCGCAAGCGCGCGCTTCTTCCGTGGAGACAGGGTTCTCCGACGACAACGCTCTCGCCCCCGCCATATCGATCGGCCTCTGCGGTGGATGAGGGAATCATTTGTAAAACCACTTGTCAGCGATTACCCAAGCACACCTCACCCGAGCAATCCGCGACGCCCGCTTTGCGGCACTTCGCCCTCCTGCTTGCCTGCCTGCACGAGATCGGGCTTTGCGAGAGAAGACGGCATTGACATCGAGCTGGGCGATCATCGCTGGTGTTCTCTCGTCGGGATCAGCCAGCTCTGCGCAAACACAGAGCACGCCCAAGGCTCTCGAGGGTAGGTCTACAGCCAGCGCTCGGTAGCTTCCATTTGATCCGGGAATCATGACCAGCTCATTCACGCATCACAGGCAAAACCCGCGCTGGGACCGACGACGCGGGCAGCCAGGAAACGCGGGAGATCCGGCAAGTGAGGCTAAAGTGCTGTCACAGCCCCCCCAGCAGAAGCCGCCGCCGCCGCCGCCGCCGCCCACGCGTGTGAGGAAAGCTTCCTGGTAGGGAACCCCACCATGCGCGCGCACAGCAGCAGTGCAGCCGGAGGTGAGTGACTCGCCGCGCACACGCACAGCCCGGCCAGAGATGTCCCCATCTCACACCACACACACACGCTGTTCCAATGCACATCCCCGCCGCCCGACGAGATTAGTCGTAGGGGAAGAGTACGAGAGCGGGAGTACCTCGCCCGCGCAGGATCACTGCCACCACTCCAGCACTGCTCCGAACCCACCGCCGCACTGCTGCACTAATCAGTTACCATAAGTTACCCCAAAGCTTCCGGTGCTCACTGCTGCTGTGTCGTTCCCAACAACACACGTCACAGCCGCCTCTCCGTCCTCCGGGACAACTCATCAATTTTTCCGCCGCTGCTCACCTCTTTCACATCTGGTTTTTTTTTTATTTACCTACACCTCCAACAAACTCTCTCCTCTTCTTCTTTCCTGCTTTTCCCCGATTCAAGGTTCTAACTGGAATCGAAAGCAGTCCATCAACGACTCAGCGCCGTTCGAGATCATCTGTCCATCTCGTCCAAGATGTCATCCACTGAGGCTGTGTGAGTCGTACCCCACCATCCCTCCCGCCGCCGCCGCCGTTTCCCAGCGGTTTGGTCATCACCCATTGCCTATGCACATGATTGCCTGGACTCGCGGACAATATAATCTCCGTATCTACGTGCGGTTCGAAAATGTTGTCCGCGAAGTCATGCGGTCACCGCCAACGTTCTGCTTTCAACAACAGAGCTTGGAGATGCATCGCAATGCTCGCGCAGCAATTCGACGGTCTCGGAAGGCACGGATTGCAGTGTCATCACCAGTGCACAGATGCAATGGACCGATCCGCAGCCACGGACTCAAGACGCGTCCAACGCCATCCCTCACATCGATCTGCTGTGTCGAACATCGACGGATGCATCGGCGGGATAAGACGTGAAAGAGGACAGACCTTTAATTCTGCGGCTCGATCTCACAGACCACATTACTATCAAACACGACTTTCAAACTGCACAATCTTACCGGTATGAACGTTCAAACTGACCGCAATGCTCGTTCATAGCGGAGACTTCGGTCTCATTGGCCTTGCGGTCATGGGCCAGAACCTGATCCTCAACGCCGCCGACCACGGCTTCACCGTCGTCGCCTTCAACCGCACCGTCAAGAAGGTGGACGACTTCCTGGCCAACGAGGCCAAGGGCAAGAGCATTGTCGGCGCACACAGCATCAAGGAGTTCGTGGCCAAGCTGAAGCGACCGCGACGGATGATGCTGCTCGTCATGGCCGGCAAGCCGGTCGACGACTTCATCGAGCTCCTCATCACCGAGGGCGGCGTCGAGGCCGGCGACATCATCATCGACGGCGGCAACTCCCACTTCCCCGACTCCAACCGCCGCGCCAAGTACCTCGCGGAGAAGGGCATCCACTTCGTCGGCTCCGGCGTCAGCGGTGGTGAGGAGGGCGCCCGCTACGGCCCCAGCATCATGCCCGGCGGTGCCCCGCAGGCGTGGGAGCACATCAAGGACGTGCTGCAGAGCATCTCCGCCAAGGCGGACGGCGAGCCGTGCTGCCAGTGGGTCGGCGAGGGCGGATCCGGACACTACGTCAAGATGGTCCACAACGGTATCGAGTACGGTGACATGCAGCTGATCAGCGAGGTGAGCACATTTCTATCCATTGTCGCAAGGATGTGACCAATCGGGAGTGTAATTACTGACGATTTCCTAGGCATACGACATCCTCAAGCGTGGTCTTGGCCTCAGCGGCAAGGAGATGGGTGACATTTTCGCCAAGTGGAACAAGGGCGTGCTCGACTCATTCCTCATCGAAATCACCCGCGACATCCTGTACTTCAACGACGACGATGGAACCCCGCTCCTCGAGAAGATCATGGACTCTGCTGGCCAGAAGGGAACCGGCAAGTGGACCGCCATCAACGCGCTCGACATGGGCCAGCCCGTGACCCTCATCGGCGAAGCCGTCTTCGCCCGATGCCTGTCCTCGCTCAAGGCTGAGCGCACGCACGCCAGCACGGTCCTCGAGGGCCCGACCCCCAACTTCACCGGCGACAAGCAGGAGTTCATCGACAACCTCGAGCAGGCCCTGTACGCCTCCAAGATCATCTCTTACACCCAGGGCTTCATGCTCATGCAGTCTGTATGTAACATAGCCTCTGTGCTGGCGAACGCAAAAACTAATGATTTTCTCACAGGCTGCTAAGGAGTACGGCTGGACCCTCCACAAGCCCGAGATCGCCCTCATGTGGCGCGGTGGCTGCATCATCCGCTCCGTCTTCCTCAAGGACATCACCAGCGCCTTCCGCAAGAACCCCGACCTCGAGAGCCTGCTCTTCGACGACTTCTTCAACAAGGCCATCCACAAGGCGCAGGCCGGGTGGCGCGACGTCGTCGCCAAGGGCGCCCTCTGGGGTATCCCGACCCCGGCCTTCTCCACCGCCCTCTCCTTCTACGACGGCTTCCGGACCAAGGACCTGCCGGCCAACATGCTCCAGGCCCAGCGCGACTACTTCGGCGCCCACACCTTCCGCATCAAGCCCGAGCACGCCAGCTCGAAGTACCCCGAGGGCAAGGACATCCACGTCAACTGGACCGGCCGCGGCGGCAACGTGTCGGCCTCGACCTACAACGCGTAAGCCCTGCCTGCACGCGTTGTCGTCGGTGGCAGTCGTTGTCGGGGCGTGAAAGGAAGAGCTTGGAATTTTTTCGTCCGTCCCTCCCTTCGAATAGATATATCTTGATTTTCTCGCAGCAGCAGCAGTGACAGCATGATGATGGGATGAGCTGGGACACGATGGCATGAAGCTGTGCCGTTGCGCCACATGGAAGGGTACAAACTACTTAGTTGAGATGTAGTCGGTTTTGAATGGAAATGACTGCAATGTATTCGCTGTGTGTGCACCTTCGCACTCAAGCGCCATGGGGATTCAGTAGAGGTGATCCCCGGACGTCGCAGAATGACGATGGGGTAATGCAGTTTCAGCGGCACACAAAGGCAGTAATGCGTGGATCCTGAACCTGAGAGACGTGCGAAGAGTTTGAGGTGATCATTTGGTAAATCATTGGTCTCGATCGAGCTACGTATGCAGACACCTCGAGGGTGCGAGTCTCTATTAGTTGTTGACTTGAGTCGAACGGGTATCCGGAAGCCTTGAGGTCGCGGATCTTCGTCCGATGTCGGCCTGAGTCCTGATGAGTATGTAGCACTCCTCAAGTCTACGGTCGCGGAGAGCATGGATAGTAGTCCTGACGCATCTATGGAAGCTTCGAGGGCGCGAGTTCGTCTCATGTCGGGTTAAAATCCCGATGTATATCCGGAAGCCTCCTCATGATGATCCTGTAATGTACTGACCATGATCCTGACGCATCTGCACAAACCTCGTTGTCCAGTGTTTTGCGATTCTGCTGGTCGTGTCCTCCGCTCCAGGTGACCGGTGATGAAGGGCAGATGGGAGGAGATCGATGTCAATATGTAAGTTTGATTTGTTCCGCTCTAAGCGATTAAGGTCCATTCCTCCTTGTCATCGATCAACCTGGCGCTGTCATCGACGGTGGACCGCAGGTAGTCATTCCATATGCCCTCGGCCGTCTTGACAGCCATCTCGCGCCACTCTGCACATGTCTTGGTTACTGAAACGTCGCCTGCGATGCCGTGGAAGGTCATCGGTCCATCGTTGGTGATGATATCGTTGTAGGTGTGGATGAAATCGTCCCGCTGGGCTTGCACTTGGGAAGAGAGGCTACGCAGCTGAAGTTCCGCATTTGTATCATCGCTCTTGTCAAGCTCTAAAGACTTCCGCAACAAGTGATGAGCCAAGTTGTTTGTGCAGACGGCCATCATGAAGACCGCCCCCGCTCGAGGACCGCAAAGCGCCGCCGCAATCGCCAGTGCGACGGTGTAGACGACGCGATTGGTGCATGGCACGCCCAGGGACACAAAAGGCGCCACACCGTGCTGAAATCCACGGATTTCGAAGACCGGGCACTGCCCTGGAGGCGGGCGGCTCATGGAAAGGATGCCCCAGGACAAAAGATACTCGGCCCACATCGAGATGAAAAGCTCAATCCGGTCGGCGCTATAATCCACGGAGATCGCGTTGCGCGAGAGCGCCGAAATCCCGTAGACGCGGTCGTGAAATCGTGTACACGATTGAGGACTAAAATAATTCACGGCTTGGAAGAAAGCGTGACGAGGTGCGCTTCCAGTCCGCTGTTCCTGGCGACAGGCGTTTAGCATCCGAACCTGTAGGATACGAGCGATTTCTGATCTGTTCGCGTCCTTTGACTACGGCGTGAGGTTAGAAGGAGCTAGCTGGAAAGTGTGGAGACCAAGATAAGATATTTTCTTTCTGGCTTACTTGAGCGCTTAAGATGTAGAAAACCTCCTGATCAGCCGGTTCCATGTTGGCGAACTCCGGCTGCCCTATATTGCTATGAGCACAAAGCTCCGAGAGATCCTTCGTTCCAGGGCCGTCACGAATCACCAGCCGACGTGCCAGCAGGATCTCCTGCACAATCCATAGACGAGACCAGTATGAGTTCCGGATCGCCTTATCAGACCAGTAGAGAGGGTCATCATCAATCTCGGCAGCTGATATTCTGCGCAAAGGGTTGTTGACCTGAACCAGAACCCGCCATAATGGACTGGGAATCCACGCAATGACTAACTCGGCGCCGCGGTAAATATCGTACATGAGGGCGACCTGTTGCTCGCGCTCCGCGACATTGTCCTGGTTGATGCAGATGGCGTCGATATAGATCCAGGATGTGAAACCCTCCCATACCATCTGTTGGAGGAAGAGAAATAGGTTTGGTCGCACGGGAAACATATGGCCATTAACTTCAATCTGGTTTTGCGCATCTTCCTCGCCCCTTTCGTACGATAGCGCTTGCCAGTCTGGAGTGTCTGTGGCGTTCGGACAAAATACTTCGAGATGACACCGGATTGGGGTTTCGACTTGAGCGGTAAGGTCAGAGTCACCGGGTAGGGTTGCAGCATGGGCACCGAACCCATCACTGGTTTTATCGATCCGAACGAGCCGGAATTGTCTTCGAGACTTGTCCAAGGGTTGGTATAAACCTCGAGGTGGTGTCTTCTCCGTCGATTGCGCTGCAAGCCGGACAGATCTCCTGCTTCCTACCGCACGCGAACGTAACGGGGATTTCCGCGACGTCGAGAAACTGCTTGCTCTCCATCGGCTCGACTGATCAGCCTGGCTTGGTCTTGGGAGGATGGTGTCTGAGGTGGCCTGCTTGTGTCGACGCAGGCCAGACGAGTTACGGGTGTGTCGCGGCATGTCGAATTGATTCTTGCGATGACGAGGAAAGTACTTGTCGCAGCGAGGAGAAAGTTGCGACGACGGTAGTCCTCACGTCTTCGCGCCGCCAACTATTGCAGTAAGGCTGCGTTGTGGACGCATCCAACCAGCTAGTCCATAATGGTGCGGAGGCGCAGCAGCGCCGAGCAACCAACGCGACATCATCGCACATCTTGGAATAGCGACTCGGATCTCCAGCAGAGTTTATAAGGTTGTCCGGGAGCCTGAGGCATACCTTGGTGTTCGGAAAGAACTTTTGGTATCGTGTTGAATAACTTGACAAGCGTGACAAGTGAGGTGCTGAATTCTGGCCGCAGACGCAAAGCGGTGTACGGCGGCGCGGGGGCAAGCCGGCGGGACTTGCGCCGATGATGGCGAAGCCGGGGAGCGTCTCGCGTGAGCACGAACACACGATGCCAAAGTTGTCTCATGAACGCATGCACATCTTTAAGAACAAGGTGCTTCTTGATGATGTGTATGACGATTGAATCGGCCCCCAATCCGTTGCTTTGGTGGACTGAACGTTGTGGAGCTGAGCGATCCTACAGGAGCCTATTGAGACAACGACTCAATTGATGCAGGCCGCCGACCTCGTGCAAACTTTCGCAGCAGTGTCTTAGCTTAAGAGTGTCGTTAATAGAGATCAAAATAATTGGAGAACAACCATGTTCCATTGACAAATCCGTTGATCTCGCCTCGACTACTTATGTTTCTCCTTCTCCTCCTCCATTCCCTTCATGACCCATCCGGAATGATGCTTTGCATATGCCTCCTCACCTTCCTTCGACTTCATCGCCTCCTTCATCTCAAATTTTTCCGGCACATCCAGGCCCCTCTGCACTGCGGGGCGCTTCTCGATCCTCATGACCCACTCCGTCAATAATGAGAATTTCTCGGTCGAAACCCCGGCCCACTCGGCCCAATTCACCCAACTGAAGCTGCAGATATCGGCGATGGTGAACTTGTCACCCACGAGCCAGGGTCCATCTCCCTTCTGAATTTGCTCCTTCTGCTCGGCGAGCCGCGCCTCCAAAATGGAAAAGCACCGCTTCGTCTCATTTTGATACCGCTCCACCGCGTACGGGAGATTTTCCGGGGCATAGCGGTAGAAGTGGTTCGCTTGGCCTTGCATGGGTCCCAGGTTTGACTGAGCCCAGATGAGCCAGGACAAGAGCTCGTGGTATTCAGGAGTGCCGGGGGCGAAGCAAAGCTTGTGTGAAGGGTCGTACAGTGACGTCAAGTAGAGTTGGATGGAGGCGCCCTCGAAGATGCGTTGGGGGCCGCTGGCGGTGTGGTCTATGATGGCGGGAATGCGGCCGTTTGCTGGAAGAGAGTTAGCGCAGTTTTCCATAGAATTGTGACTATGAATGCATATTTGATTTTGCTGTTGTTATGTTCCTTATGTGGAAGGAGAGAACGTACGATTGATCTTCAGAAACCATTCTTCCTTCTGTTCATTTTTCGCAATCTCGACCTTGTGGACCTTGTACTTCAGCCCGAGTTCTTCCAGCGTGATGCTGATCTTTTGACCATTGGGAGTGCCGGAGGTGTAGCTGTAGGATTTTTGTCTAATCAGCCATTTGACATTTGCTGAGTGTGGTTGAAGGTATCGATGCCATGTATGCTTACAGGTCGATGCTCGTTTCTTGGGACATGGTTGCTGGTTGTAAGTATGATCATTTGAATCGTCAATGTCGCTGATTTCTGACGGATTAATTGAGTTGTTATATGTTGCTTTAAATCTTGATCTTTTAGATTCGAGATGATATGCACCCGTGGGGCTCTATCTCCTGTCGCTGATGGCAAGATGATGAGGATGGGCGCCGCTTGCGACGTCATTGACCAAATCCGGCAGCTTCCAGCTCAAGTCCAATGGCTGCTCGGAGCGAATGCTGCGTTTTCTAGCTCATTGCGACCCGTGGAATCTTTATTTAGTCGTACTTGGTGAAAAAAGTATGGTTGCTTGAAAGAGTTCAACAAAACTCGGATAAGCAACTCTTGAAGAGGTTGACGTTCGCGGCGATCAAGCCAATCGTCAATAACGGTATTGTGCGTGCTACACATCGAAATAATGGCGGACCAAGGAGTGCACTGTCAAAATGGAAGATGCGAATATTCTCATACGTTCAATCATTTCATACTGGTTAAATTGTCAAGTTACGCAGCACGATCTACCGGCGTCAACCGGACATACAGCGGTTGCAACTCCCACAGCACCTATCGCCAAGTCAGCCCATTAATCATGATGCTCTTCACGAGTGCCTGGCAGCATGGATACAACTTACGTAAAATCGCGCATCATCAACCCACGATTCTTGCGGGCCCGCAAGTTCGAGATCGAAGTGCCACAGCAGCTTCGCAATAACGAGGCGCACCTCCGCCAGTGCGAGCAGCTTGCCGATACAGTTCCGTGGGCCGAGACTGAAAGGCCGTAGGATCGCTTCAGCATCAAAGCCTGATGCTGCCTGGACATGGTTGGTTCCCTCGAGCCAGCGTTCCGGCCGAAAGGTCTTAGGCTCGTCGAAAACGCGGTCAGACCGACCCATGAACCATTGCCCCATGGAGACGTAAGTCTATGAAGTAAAAGGTGGTTGTTAATAAGGAAAGATTAGCTTAACATAGGAAGGGGATGTGTTACGTACTCCTTCCGGAATCAATTCTCCGTCCACGACATGTCCGCCCTCTGGTGTCATTCGTGGTGTGATATAGCTCGCCACAGGGAAGATGCGCAACGACTCGTCGATGCACGCCTTCAGGTACGGCAACTCCGCTGTAGCCCGCAGTGTAATCTCCTCGCTCGACTTGAATGCCGTGCGGATCTCTTTAGTTAACTTTCGCAGGACGTCCGGCGTCTTGCACAAGTGATACGTCGTGGCGCTGAGACACGTGCTCGTAGTCTCCGCACCGCCGCCAACAATCAGTACCGAGTTGCTCGCGATCTCGGGCTTCGTGAGCCGTTCACCACCCTTCATCTCGCGCATCATCAGGCCGATGATGTCCTGCCGGCGCTTCTTGTCGGAGATCACGCCTGCGGCATCCGCGGCTTCTTCCTCTTCTGCGCGCTTCAATCGCCGCTCGATCGCCTCGCGAGCCGTGCCGATGAAGTTCTCAAACTTCGCACGAACCGACTTCGGCATGATCGGCGCCAGGAACTTGAGAGTGAAGCCGAATCGAGCGAACTGATTGATGACGGCTGATTGTTTGAGCACGCCGAGCAGAAAGCTAGGCCACGGGTGCATGCGACGCTTCTCGAGACATTCGAATTCTTGATCCAGCGCTAATTGACCGATCACATCATTCAGTGCCCACAAATACCACTCGACCATACTCTGCGGCGTGGGCCGTGAAGACTTCTCGTCGCCGGGCGCCCTTTCACTGCTTGCGACCCGCAGCTGCTTACACAACAGATCGACATAATGCTGCAAAACATCCTCGACCTCGAACACTCCCGAATTGAGAAAAGCCGGGTTCGCGAGACGGCGAAGCCGCATGTGCTCGGCATCCGGCGCCATGATCATACTGACGGGGAACTGGCGCTCGGCCTCGGAGTTGCCGTTGCCGTTGCCGCCGCCGAAGTGGAATTTGGATTTTGCTAGCTGTGGTCGCGAGTTGTAGATCTGCGCCCAGGCTTCCGGGTTCGTGAAGGAGAGCTCATCGGGCGCGAGACGGACGGTTGGGCCATATTGCTCGTGGATCGCGGCGATGCGCTGGTAGAGCGTGCCGGATGCGTGGTGGTACGAGGCGCAGAGTCGTGTGAAGCGGAAGGCGAGAGGTCCTGGATACTTGGAGAGCGGGTGGAGGGGGCTGATATTGTATAGTCCTTTGAGGATGAAGAAACCAAAAATCTAGTGGCGTGGTAGTGATTGTCAGACAAGACTATGTTATGCTTGGTCGAGGTTGTGTGATGGGAATGATTGATGATCACTGATGTGATAAAGTCCATGTGACCAAGTCCAACCGTGGCCCATACTTACAGTGGATATCAGACTGATCCAGACGACTGCGACCAGGAGAGCATACTGCCCGACCGACGCCAAGTCGATCATATTGCTGTTATTCCCGTGCCCACGTCCCTAAGACGCGTTTCCTTCGCAATAGTTGGCTCCCGAACTGTGGCGGGTCGCTGAACGACGTTTGCTGTTTAGTAGGACTTAACACATATCACTGTCTTTTTCGCTGCTTCATGAAATGGCGACAATGTGCACATCTTTATGCAATCATTTCGGTAGTTCATCTCGCGCCAGCACAACTCCTTCAATGGCAGATCCCCACCTTACCTTCCAATTCCAGGGACCGAGGCAGGACGCCACCGAGTCCTCTACTCGCCATCGCGAGTCACGCACGTATTTCATGGTAGCCAGGAATGCTGTATCATGTGTCTCGAACAAAGCATGTATGATGTGGGCTGAGACTGAGACGACAGGCTTCCAAGTATGAAGGGTGCGTCCATTACAGCGGCAGGCCTATAAGGCTTCACTTCACGTTCGCTCAAGTAACCAAAAAACTACACATAATGCACGAATGATGATCTTCTCGCTATCTTTCAGACAAACGGACCTGGCCATGAAAGCAAGACGGCTCCGTTTGGCACGTAAGACGAACAGCACGATCAATTATGGTGTTAGATCGAAAGTTGTGGTTAATTGATCGATCTCTACCGAATCTCCCACAGCCGAATCTTTCCCTGTTCATTTGCAACCGCGAGCACACTATGCACATCGTCTCCTTCCACTGCCTCTCCACCGACGAACGCGACGCCTGTGATGCGCCCCAGAGGCGTCGAGCTCGTCGGCCAATTCTTGAAAACCGTGCAACTGGGCAGATGCACCAACCGCATCGCATCGCGCTTCCACTTCGACGCGACCGCCAGAATCTGCGCATCCGGCGAAAAGACCAGATGAGACGTCGGCGTCGTGAGGTGATCCAACGTCCGTGTCGGCTTCGGCTGCTCGGGGATCGGCTGGGCATCTCCGAGACCCGTGCGATGGACCGTCGGCTTCCCCGCGGCCGCGACGCCCGAGGCGGTAAACCAGGCGCGGCGGTCGTAGATGTTGATGATGCCGGAGCTGCTGCCGATGGCGATCCAGCGGTCCGGACCGATCGGGCAGCGCGCGATATCATGGCGCCCGCCCAGCGCCAACGTGGTTGTGCCGACAGCGCCCTCGTCCTGCCAGCGCGCGATAACGCGTCGTTCTGCAAGACTCCATTCTGTCACCTCGCCGTTCTTACCTGCGATGCAGAGACCTGAGCCATCGCGCCACCACGCGAACTCGGCGATGCCGCCGCGGCTCTCGACGCGGACTTGCGAGGCCCATTGCAGGGTCGTGGCGTCGATGATGTTGATGATGCCGCCGCCCTTCTTGGTTGAGCCGAGCAGGGCGATGTAGCGGCCGTCGGGCGAGATCTTGAAGCGTTCCATGCTCCGTTGCTCGTGTTGGTGGCCGTATGTCCGTGAAATCTTCTCGACTTTTCCGCTTTCAAGGTCCCAAATGTGGAAGTATTTCCTTCGTGCAGAGAGGAAGATCCGTGAGTCTGTTGGGTGAAAGGCGGTGGTCGTCAGCTGTGCTCCTCGAATATGCAAGCTTGTCAAGAGCGGGTTGGGGGTCGGTGCCGGAGGGGAGGCCGCGAGCTGGTGAAGGTACATGGTCGACGACGGACCCGAAGAAAGCAGGAGCGGTAATGATGGGTGGAACGAGAGCGAAGTGATGGCGCTGGGTTGCACGCCAGGAATGTCTTTTTGTCGTTGAATGTCCAGCGTCTCTGGTCGTAGCTTCCTCTTCTTCCAACTGCCCGCACCGGAACTCCGCACCAGTGAATCGGCATCCTGCAGCAACTTCGAGAGCGGCGCAACCGACGTCTCGTCCCCGTCCGCATCCATCGCGTCGTCTGACAACTCCTCATCCGAAGATCCATGGCCCGATAATCTTCGCTTTTTCTTCGCCGGCTTCTGGATCGCATGCTGCGCCCACTCCGGCACCGGGTTCAAGACCTCATACTGTCTCCGCAGGCGCTTGGAATACTCTTTCCCGTCCACAACATCCTCCGCCTCTGTTTTCCGCAGCTTGCGCAGTCGCGGCACATTCGCCAATGAGACCAGCATCCGCTCGTCGTCGCTGTCCTCCCACGCCGCCGTCTTCTTCGCGCCGAAGGTCTGATCGTCGTCGCTGTCCTCTTCCGGAGCTCGATCGGGTGCGTCGCCGGTATCTGTGAAGAATAACTGCACGCCAGGTAGTCAGCAATAGTCTCTATCCAACCATCCCGTAATGTCGACATACATCCGCATCATCCAATCCCTCCAATCCCGTCCTGCCATCCTCGAGATCATCCTCCGCCGCCACGTCGGCCATCCGCGCATCCTGCTCGCCGCGCGCAAAGTCCCGGAGACCTTCCCGAAAGCCAATCTTGTCGCCGAAGACCAACCGTTCTAGCTCCAGCTCTTCCTCGCCGATCGGCTCCTCTTCCTCGTCATCTTCAGCCATTTCGACGTCCTCATCTTCCTCCTCCTCGTCCGCACTATCTTCTGCATGGTCCTCCTGCTCGCCGTCGTCCGACACTTCATCGCTATCATTTCTGCGAACGAGCGGTCGTGGCACTTCCTCCGGCAGCTGAAAGACTCTCGAGGAAGAAATGGCAGCTGCGGCGGCGGGCGCCTTCTTCGTCTTGGGTGCGCTCGCTCGCGCCATCTTTGGCACTCAATTTACAAGGTATCCAGCGTGGAACAAAGCAAGACAAAGCTCTTCGGTTGCAGTCTTTGTTGTGCAACGCAATGCGCCGAGCGATTGGGCTGTGCAGTCCCGAATGTCTTCGAGCTTTTTTGCTTGAAGCCCCAAAATTTCAGATGCTGGCTCTCTCTGCAGGGTCGGCACATCCATCAAATGCCGGGCTTTGCAATAGACGCGGGCGGGGCCGCACCAATGACGTGTGCGGAAATCGGCTTATGATTGCCAATGCGCAACCTTTGACTTCATGAAGCTGAACGTCTTCATCCATATCCATAAATGCAACCCTGCACACATCTCGCCTCGATCAAGAGGCATCAGACAAAGTTTCAATTTGATACTTTGCTAGAGACATTTCCAATCGGGTCGCTTCTGCCATGCAGCGACGCACAATCAAACAGAAACAATACTTGAACGAGCCAACGAGCCTTTGTAGCCCCTAACCTCACGACAAACTGACTGAAAATGAAAGCTTACGAAGATTCTGACATGCAAACGACACTCCCAGTTATGAGAAGCAAGATTGACCATACAAAGCAGAGTTGCTCATGAGCCGACCCCTCCCGGTCATGACTTTCTTGACTTATCCATGTACCGCATCCAGCGGCGCATCCGCCTCCACCAGCGTCCAAATGTTCTCAATCTTCTCCACCGCCTTCGCATTCAAAGGCCCTCTCTCCAAGTCCGCCAGCGTCTCCTCCAACTGCTTTACACTGCTCGCACCAAGAATCACTCCATCACCCTCACGCAACCCCGAATGGAACTTGACCCATCGATACGCCAGCCCGGCCTGCGACACGCCCTCCTCCTTCGCGACCTTCTCCCACTCCTCGAGCGCCTGCAGGTAGCTCGGCTTCAGGAACATGCCGATGTACTGCGTGCTGACCGCGGACGCGCCGGCCTGGAACCGTCCCGATCCGGCCTCGATCTGCGCGCGGGTCTTCGTCAGAAATCCCCCGGCCACGGGCGAGTAGGCGTAGAAGGCGATGCCGAGCTTCCGCAGGGTCGGGAACAAGACGCTCTCCTGCTTGCGCGCGACGGCGGAGTAGTTGCCCTGGTAGACCGTCGGCCGCACCCAGCCGTGGGCCGCGCAGAGGTCGACGATCCGCGCGACGTCGTCGGCATGAAAGTTGGAGACACCGAACCGTCGAAAGAACCCCGTCTTATAGACTTCGTCGACCGCCGCGAGCGTCTCCTCGAGCGGCGTCGCGGCGTCCGGCGCGTGCAGGTACAGCACGTCGACGGGGGATCTTAGCCGGGCGCGGCTCGTCGCGGCATCCTCGAGGATCTGCTGGCGTGCACTCCCGCCCGGCTGCAGGCCGGCGCGCAGCTTTGTGTCGAGGGTGAAGCGGGCGGCGGCGTTGGCTTCGCCGAGCAGGCGTTCGCTGTCGCCGTAGCGGATCGCGGTGTCGATGGTCAGGGCGCCGTGTTTCTCCTGTCCGGGGCGAGGGTGTCAGTGTTCTGTCGAGCATCAAGGAGCAAGCTTGTCCTGGATGATCCGGTCATCGCGTGGACTTACCAGGATGTCGAGCACTTTGGCCAAGGTCGCCTTATCGCCCAGGCCGGCTCCTTCGGTCCAGAGGGAGCCACCTCCAAAGATATTCTTAATGCCGGTAGACATTTTCGGAACTGATAGCACGTGATGGAGTGATAGTCTCGTGATTTTTTGAGCTGTTCGATGTCAAGTATGGTGGTGCTTGTCGATTCCTCTCGAATGTCGATGTGATGATTGCATGTCCTGAGATCTCCTCGATGGACACATGGCGACGACTATATAGCCCTTGCAGGCCGGAGATGTCGTCCGACGATGGAGCTGGGTGGAAACGAGCATTACAAACATGATTAGAAGATTGTTGCTGTTGTCGTTCGCCTGGGTGGGATCGTCACATTTGTCGCCATCGATAATAATCGGGAAAGGCCCGGGTCCATGTCGCCAGCGGGGATCAGTAATCAAGATTCCAAAAGCGCTCCAAATCGCGAGCACGCCACGCGAAACAATGCGGGTCAGCTCCATTGACGGGTTTTTGTGGTTTGCGAGCCCTGATGGCCCAGAGTCATATGATTAATGATCAATTATTGCGGTTTATTGAAGATGCGGCGGCGTTCCCGCGACATACGCGCAGCTCAGCTGGTAATCTCCCACGCGCTGAGGGCACGGTATACGGGTCGAGGTCTGTTACACTTGTCCACATTTGAACATAGATGTCTTTGCTCTATGAGGCCTCATAATCATGATGATACCCCGCAATGAGACCCTCAAGCTAGCCCTTTGAATGATCGGAGTGTTAATTGTTAGTCTGGTCGCAATGTGAGAATATGCTGGATTTCGGAGGCAGCATAACTGTTGACCTTGGGGTCTAGGACTGGACCCGTACGGAGACTTTTATTCAAGTACTGTGTGTACGGAGCCGGTCGGAGCCAACACGACTTTCCTGGTTATAGATACATATGTATGTGCCCTGATATGCGTGCAGCATCGTGTACCCTCGGTGACCTACATAGCGCTGTACAACTGAACGGCTGCTTCTCATCGCCAACCTCCCCATGGTGCATGCATCATCTGACAACGATACATGTGATGCACACACGGCACACACGGGTCGGATTGTCCTCCCGCAGTTGCAGGTGCATGCTCCATGCGCCTTCCTGAGGGTATTCCCAGCCGACCCGCTCATGGTGTTCGTATCGAACCCCCAAGAAAAGACGAATGTATCATGGCAGTCGAGCCGAGATTTCCCAATTCAGCTTCAATTTGACTTCGGCACCTTCGCCCGAGCCAGCCAGCAGCCCACATGACGTCCCTCCACCGCCTCAGATCAGCCCGCCCAGATGAACGTGCGGATCTGCTCCACGTTTTTTTTTGGTTGCTGAGCTGATTGCGGATCGTCCTCGCCTTGGCGCGATCTCCCGCCGAGGACGTCCGAACCACGGGTCGAGGAGGTGCCGCTCTTCGGATTCCTCGCTGGGGTGCATGGTTGGACGTCTCCGCAAACTTCCAAAGCTTGCTGTCCGCAGCGTGACCAGGCGGAACTCTACTGCGACCTAGCATTCCCCATGTTGGTGCGACTCGAGAGGGAGGGAGACACGCTCCTCGGTCGTTGCACGACAACTCTCTGCCAGACGCCACGCTCAATGCCAACCCGCCCCAGCGATGTCCGCCGGAGGGGTCAACACGTCTCGTTTCGCGCACCTGCTCCCACGGGACCCCGGTGCGAGCGCGGACGCCCAGAGCCGCAGCGTGCGCGTCTCTGGCACCAGGCCTGTTGGCGCCTGTCACCGATAACTCAGGTACGCGGGCCTCTGGAGCAATCAGATGCCCCGCCGGACGCCATCGTTGCCGGAATCGGCCTTAGTCGACCACGCGTGTTGCGGTCGTTCCTGAATCATCCTGCCAAGCATGAGAGTCGCAGCGCAGGTCCCGCAAAACAGCTCGCGACCCCAACCTTTCGGCGCGGTCGCCGGACTGGTCTGCGGTCTGCCCAGCTCTCACCCCAGGCTTCGCTAAGCCCGGAAAGGCAGTGTTCACGGGTCGTTCGTGGGGAAGAATTGCGGAGCTGGGCCATTTGCGTTTCGTCCGAGGCACGTTTTCCGTCGTCTTCAGCTGCAAGTTCCTCACTTACCTCTTCTTCAGCCTTGATCGTGGAGCTACCGCCTTTCACTAGCTGGACCACGATCATGCTTCCCCGGCCTCAGCGGTCTCCAACCACGATGGGCCCTGCTGGCCAACACTTTTAGCTTCATTCGGCGTGTCACTGTTGTGCAGGTCCGAATGCAACGGTGAGTCGTGCTCCCGCAGCTAGCTGCGCGCACAAGTAGGAAGGATTCCGATCCGGTACATATATCGTTCTCGCATCGCCCACCTACGGTGACGGTCCCGCCGTCGCTGCTATCCTCGAACCGTTCGACCTCTGCCCTCACGGTCGTCTGCGTGTGTGCGTGAGTGAACCATCCGGGCATCAATCGCTTGGGACGACATCGACAACATGCGTGCCTCCCGTTCTTTGGCCGCCTCCTCGGCCGCGGTGCTCGTCGGCCTCGCCAGCTCCGCCCACGCCGCCGACACGACCTGCTACTCCGGCGTCAACGTCTTCTCCGCGCGCGGCACCGGCGAGCAGCCTCCGACCGGACTCGGCCTGTCGGGGGTGCACATCAACGCGATCCTGTCGGCAATCCCGGGCTCCACGGCGACCGTGGTCGACTACCCGGCGAACTACGGAAACTCATCGGTCCCGACGGGTGTCAAGAATGGCGGTGCCCAGATCGCCGAGTACCTTGATGCCTGCCCGTCGTCGAAGATCGTCGTCATGGGTTACTCTCAGGGCGCCAATGTCATGGGCCTCGTCCTGACCGGAGGAAACTTCACCATTACGCCGGAGGGAACGGCGAGTGCGTACTCGGTCGCGCCGTTGGCGGAGAAGTATGCGGATCAGAGTGAGTCGCAACCTTCCCTTCACGAATCAAGAGCCCCAATGTGCGCCCGCCGGCATCGATAGAGCTGACATCCTCGTCCGCATCCAGTCACCGCCGTCGTCATGTTCGGCGACCCCCAATTCAACCCGTCGATCGGCATCAACAGCGACAACCCGTATCCCTGCACGGCGCCTTCGGTATGTACATCCTTCCCGAGACGTAAACCTCACCCCACAAACGACCGCCAACTCATCTGATCTTCCACAGCACTCCCCCCGCGACCAATCCACCTTCGGCCCCTACGCCTCCCGTCTGCAGGAATGGTGCAACGCGGACGACTTCGTCTGCTGCAGCACGGGCACCAGCTTCCTCGCCCACATCTCCTACTTCTCGACCGCGAACGGCACGCTCACGGGCGACTTCGTGGCGCAGCAGTTCGCCGCGCAAGCCGCTGCTTCGGGCTCCGCCGGCTCGGCGGCCCCCACCAGCTGCGCCCCCGCGGCCCCGGCGACCATCACCCCCGCCCGCCCGTACTCCGAGCTCCCGCCCCATCCCTCCACCGCCCGCAGCGTGTCGTTCTACACGCCGATCTCCAAGCCCGCGAGCGCCTCCCGGGTCTCCTATCGCCCGTCGGGCTACAGCCACAGTGCCAGCGCGAGCCGCTACGGTTCGGCGTCCGGCTCCGGCACGGTGCGGCCGCCGCCGGCCACGTACACCCCGGCGCCGCCGCCCGCGGCGACGACGACGGCGAGGTTGAGCAGTGGGGGTGTTGCGGCCGCGGCGGCGAACCCGTTCGCGGTGCTGGTGGGGTGGGTGGTGATGTTGTTATTGTAGGGGGGTGGCTCATCAGGACGGTATGAACGGCGGCAGCGTTGATGGACGAGAGGGGCGATGAGACGAGCGACTTGGGTGCGCTTGGGTCCTGTTCCCCGCGGGAGGAAGGATTGGTTATGGGAACGATGTTCACGTCACGATGACACGGGATGGGGAGGAACGTTCTCCACGCATTTTATGTTGCATGATGTTTGGTTGTTGATTTCATGATGGGGATCGAAGTGCGGATTGCATTTCATGTGCATAGAATGATCCCATTCTTTTACTCACGATGATGGGGGTTGATGCATGACGAAGGTTGATAGAAAATCGAAGAAATTAGGGAGTTCATACTCGAAAAGACTCGATGGCGAAGGAGTGAAATGTAATTCCGCTCGGGCCATTCCAGAGGTGTCCCAACCCCAACGCCGACCCCTTCATTCAGTCGTCTGCAACGTCGAAAGCAGCCTGAAGTCGCCGGCGACGATCTCTCCCCCTTCACCCCGATCGTACCGGTGCCGCCACGCCGCGCTGTCCCAGGAATGATCCTGTCGCCAATGAACCTCCATCGCGATCTGCCTACCGCTCCAAACAATCGTTGTCTCAGATCGCCGACTTGGTTGACTTGTGTCTCGAATCTCGCATATGGTCGACCTCGATCGATGGTATCCAGAATGTCGTGAGTCGTTCTTGCGGCCCAGCTGTGCTGGTCGATAACTTCGTACTTCGCTCGGGCTCGAGTACACGGCGCTTGACAGTCGACCCCTCAAGAGATACATGAATGAGCGACCGCCCGGCCTGCCATTCGTCTATCGATACAAATTATCTACATCTGAGGAAGCGACAGTCAGACAATAATCAACTTCGATGCACAGTCTGCTGAGTTTGTTCCCGACGACGCCTTCAGCAACTCATATGTAGTCCTTCCTTGCCCCGAGGGCGAGCAGCTCGCGGCTGGTCAACACAAGGCCGGAGCATGCGTCCACGAAGCAGACATTGTCTTTCGAACACTGCTCGAACTTATCCAAGAACTCGCCCGTCCAGTCCCAAATAGTCTTTCTGGCTGTCATCTGTAACCCATAGTACGGGTCGACAGGATACGACACGCGCACTTCCGCGAGCGCTGTGAAGCCCCGAAGCCTTTCCTGGCACCATGCATGGAGAGCGAAGTCTCCACAATACGATACCGAGAGGTCCAGTCGTTGAATCTCGTCCGCATGCTGATCGAGGATGTCCAGATGCTCGGATTCGTTCTCGCTGTGGGGATCCCAATCGACCTCAGCGCATATCGTGTCCGTTTGGAAGTTCGCCCAGATGTATTGCGATACTTCGCCGCTGGCGGTCCAAGCAAAGGCGCGCACATATGGTGCGTATTGGCGCGCTTCGCGGCACACTTGCAGCACTGCTGGCGGAGGCGTCGATGTACGGACGACTTCCTGGTGTCCGCCGCTCGGGCATGTCTCGAATGCCCGGTAGACGTCTACACGGCGATGATGAGCCGCGAAAGACCAGACAAGGATTCGGAGTTCAGTGGGAAGTTGGGGAAAAAGATGAAATTGAGACATTCCGTAGGAGGATTGAATCTTGCAATCGAAGATTTTCTCGGTCCGGGAACGAGGAGTAGTTCGAAGACACGGCAGACCGTATCTATAATTCTGATAGTGGCTTCCCAGAAGCACTGTTTGTGAGGCATATATGGTTTAATCAACCTACTCGTGAAATGATATAATCGTCGTGAGTCAGATTTACATTCATCGTGGCTGAGTCGAACGGTCCATGTGAATGGACGGCACAGCAATGTGCGAATTGCTGCGCCCAGCTGCGCGGTGTCACGGATGAGGTTGATATGCGTTCGCAATAGACTTTCAATAGTGATTGCACATTTCTGAGTAGAAGTGAAGAGAAACTGAAGAGGAACTATTTTTGAAAACCAGCCGCGTCGTGATCTTCGCCGGCGTTCGATTCATCCATTCGTTTCGTTCACGCTGCCCATTGTTCCGTTAAATGCACACATGGATTTTGAGTCGACGAAGCGCACGTTCTCATCAAGGCACGACGGTAATTCGCATCCCGTGCCCGACGTCCATCTCGGTATGTTACCAGGGTTGTCTTTGCCGAATGGCCTGAGTGGCCGCTGCACTTGCACCTCCTTGAGCAGCGGGACTTGCAAAGTCTGAGCTGCGTGCGGATTGTCCAACTGAACTCGCAGCCGCTGAATCTGATCCTCGTGCTCTAGAACTAGATATGCCTCAGATACCATTGCCACAGCAGTTCAGCAGAAATAGAGCTATTCTCGAGGACCACTAGTCGTTAGAGCAACAAAGCATCAAAAGTAGCACGATACTATGTATGAGATGTGTGAGCTTCCTAGAATAATAGACTAGTTGCTCCAAGCGCAACTGGACGAGCCGGACGATCAAGGCACCGACTGATTGAACGTTTTCTTATGACGGTGCAGCATGGGTGTGTACCGATGGGAAGCTCGTCTAGGGCGTGGCGCGTATTGGCCGTAAGTCTATGTACATATGCGCAGGACACTTATACTCGTTTACGAGCACAAGTTGTGATGATTTGTGCTCGGGCGGTTCGTGGCAGGGTTGCATTACACCGTGAAATGCCATCTGCATGACCTAAGACGTGACTGTCATGGACATTTCTATCATCAGACAAAACAACCGTTGAAAGTCGGACATCAGAAAGCGAGGCGAAATGACGATCCGGGAAGCCCAAAGCAGTAACCCGGGCTTGGCAGGGAGCCTAGTGCTATGTGTGAGCACGCCCAATTGTGCCCATTGTGGTAGTCGGTCGCAAAGCGCCCTTGAAACGAGACATCGGTGAAACAATTGTTGCGAAGGATTGAAATTAGCCTTGCTCTGTCGCGGTTAGAACAAGGCGCGATTGGAGGTCATCGTACGTCAATCATCGATACAGTGGGCTTTTCAGCCGCAGCTGTGGAAGTGACATGCCCTGATCCACGTCTATCGTTAATGAACGGGAGTTATTACCCGATTGAAAGTAGCCTGACTGGCGTGTTTTCCCACTGACCACCATTGGCCAAGCGAAAACAACGATGAACTGAGCTGAACCATGATGTAATTCCGTGGCAGTGAGCAAGGAGAAACATAGACATATATATATATATATATATATAGTTCTATACCCCCAGTCGCTCATTTGAAATCCATCTCATACCAAGTCGAATCGTCGTTGTGTCTGAGTCCAAGACATAACACAACATGCGAACCTACCAGTCTCTCGCTGTATTAGCCGCCATTGGCCATGGCGTGAATGCCGTAAGTCATATTCAAATGGCAAACCGCAAGCCCGCAAATCTGACCGATTCAGTTGACCAAGCAGGGAAGCAACAGTCTATGCAACGGTGTCGAAGTCAGTAACAATCAAGACGACAACTGTTGCGTGGGTGGAACGTTGGTGCTGTCGGTCTGTGATGGCTGGCCGATCTGTCAGGGCCCGACGACGACCACCCAGTCATATATCCCATGCGCCACCATCATCACCATGACCGACTCGGCTGCCCTCAGTAAAGCCAGTGCCAGCATCGAGGCCAGCGGCACCAGCTATGTCACCTCCATTGCTGCCACCGGCCAAGGGAACACAGGAACAGTTGCAACATCAACCGACAACAACGGCAATGGAGCGAGCTCGACGGGTACTGCCAGCAGCACCAGCTCTTCCGCTACAAGCAACAACCCTTCCGCTGCAAACGCCAGCCCTTCCAGTTCACGGTCCAGCGGTGCTGCGGGAACCATGGCCACACTGGTTCCTGGCGGCGTCGGTGCTGCCGCCTTGCTTGGGCTTGCGGCGTTTTTGTGAGTCAACGATCAGGGGGAGTCGATTGGCAGACTTCACTCCCAGACCATTGGAAATTTCTGGATGCTGAGGCTCCCGACCTGGAGGATCTACCATCTTCCAGTTCGGCACAGCGGCTCATAATCACAATACATTCAGCATGTAGGCCACTAATGGCCTGTGCTGCACTTGTCTGTAGTATAAAAGCATGAATTCTTTCATTCTCTTGATTCTTCAATGGTGGAACTCGGATTTGATACTGTACGTCGCACACCGTTCAGCTGGGACTCAGCTTGGCACAGTAAGATGCACCCTCGTATGCCATGCAGATGATGCATGAGTCGCAGCTCAAGACTGAACACGCATTGCTTGGCCTACTAAGGCATGATGCGATGCTTGCCGTAAGAGCTCGGGGTATATAGAACGCTGTCACCTTCCGTCATCGACTGTGCGTATGTATGGCGGCTTTGTGTCCATGCTCTTTCAAGTGCATATTGTAGCGGTATGCTTTGTTGCTTGTCATCATTAAGCTCTTCTCAAATAGGTCGAGCCGCCATTCTTAGCATCTAGCCCGCTCATAATAAACACAGCGCGTTAGTTGGTGACATTCGGCGTTAATGAATGGCGGCGGTGACAATTAAAGCTTACATCGTTGCGCTAGCCCACTTAGTGGGCGCTGTGTGCAAAGGGAGAGTAGTAAGATTCTAACGAATATAATAAGCATACAAAGGCTCCAACATCATTACGATGCGAGCACCGAGGCTGGCTAGACAAAGTAGACCGTGAAACATGAATCGAGGAGAAATGCCAAGGTCAGGGAAGCCCTGGTATGCTTGCAGCCGCGCGCAGCGGTGTCGACACAGGGCGCCCCCAATTCGACGGTTTTCGAGCTCGCAGGAGCTCAACGAGTTCCGTCCGACCGGAATTCACAGCGTGAGACCATGGCGTCGAAACGGTGACTTTTGAAGAGCGAAGGAAGCGCGATTCGGAGACACGGCGGATTGCCATGACGGGTGCACCAGCATCGCATAGGCTCCTGACGATGTCCAGCGGCAAGGCTTTATCGAGGCACGCCCTTCTCACGGCCGTGTAGAGTGGATCGTACTTTTGTGGGTCCTGGGCTGACAGCACTTTCTTCTGCGTACCTCTGTAGCGGCTGTTCTGGAGAAGCAGCTCGACGAGCTCGAGGCTGTTGAGATCGATGGCAAGATGAAGGGCCGACCGAGGCCCTGTTACAGCCAGCTGGTCCGCATCGCAGCTCCGTAGGAGAAACTCGACGATGATTGCACGGCTCTCCTTCTTCAATCCCGGTTCAGTGATAGCTTGCACAAGAAAGGCTTCTGGCTTCGAAAGGGCATTATACCCCCGGCTTGGCGACGGAACTACTTTCATGATCGCTGCCATTTCTCGCGTCTTTATTGATGGAATGTGGATGAATATCGGTGGAGCCAGAAGCCAAGACCAGATCCAATTCCTCGGGTTTACTAAGAAGTCGGCAGTATTGATGAACGCTGCTATCATAGACTTTCTGCCACAAGCTATCGCGAGCTCCAATGGGGTAAGCCTTTCAAAATCATGGTAAACCGGCTGAGAATAAGGCCTCCACCACCAGCACTTGTGACCCCGATCTAGGAGAGGCTGTATGAGCATTTCATCCCCGAACAACACTGCCAGGTGGAGCGCAAGCGAGCGATTCCCGTCGCTGCGGCGGGTAATAGGCTCCGCAGCTGGTTCGGACTCCGGCGTGGGAGTGCTTGTGTTTAAGACGCTCAGAAACAGCTCTTGTTTTCCAGAGCAAATCAAGCGATCAAATTCGTTCATGTCGGCCAAGAGCTTTGGCGCGTTGTCCCTGAGGAGGATTTGACGAGTCGCAGCATTGACTGGGCCGGGCCAAAAGTCAGCTGGCTTCACGTCACCCTTATATGTTGGAGCAAACACAGGAAGTGACCTGATCGATGAAGGTTGAATGTCCAGGTAATCGCTCTGTTGTGACGGCGGAATCGATTCGGGCCTCCCGAGTTCAGTGGAAAGGCCAGCTTCTCCGGCAGGCGTGGGGCGCAGAGAGTTGGTTCCTTCTGCTGACGGCATCTTGGCATTCGCAGACGCCGTGCCCATAGACTTCTGCCGCTTTTGACTTCGTTCTATCTCCGTCGAGTTTGGCATTGGCCCAGCTGAGATAGTCTGTGTAGCCTCGAATGGAAGGCTGGATGTCGACAATGATAGCTTGGGGATGTCAGTCTGCACTTCCTTGGTCATCTTTGAGACGAGACGGGGTTTTGGACTCCTTGAAGCGGACAATGGTACCGAACGTCGTCTCGCTATATTGTTGTCTCCGGCAGACACGCTTACTTGGTCTGGTGCAGATGTCAGTGGGGCGACTGTACTGGCTACATTTCCCGGAGGACACTGATCCGTTGCCATGAGTATTTTATCCTCATGATCTTTAGAAGTCTCTGCCACATGTGTTGCAGCGAGAAGATTGGCTCGAGTCGCCTCCGGAATCATTGAAGCATAGATCTTTGCCCGAGTGGGATTGCCAAGTCGACCATAGATGTGAGACATCAAAGCCAGCGAAGCGTAACGGGCATCGTGTTGTTTTCCAAGCAACCTTGACCTGGCGTGTAGTGTCGCTTCACAAGCATCCTTAGCCATGTCGAGCTTATTGAGACGGATATAGCATTGGGCGAGGAGGTGACGAGCATTGCACAACTGAATGCTCTGCGCATCGGTCTCGGCAGGATGTTGCAGGAGAGTCTGTAGCACAGGCTCAGCGTCAGCGGGTGGCTTGAGATGGTATGTGCAGGTAGCAAGCTGGAATTGGAGTTCGAAAAGATCGACTTTGGTACGATGCTTGTGCGGTAGTAATTCCAGCAGATCAACCGACTCTTGGAGGAGAGCATGCGCCTCTGTCCAATCTTCATCTCTGAAGGCGGAGGAACCGTCTTTGATGGCTGTCGATGCGACTTCAGCAAGCTCGTCCTCAGAGTCGTACTCGTCGGCGTCGTCCTCAACATCAGCTCGGTCGAGGTTCGAGCTGAGCTCCGTCGTAGCGTCAAGTTTCCCATCATCGCTAAAAACCGTGGGCGCGTGGGAATCACCTTCGGAGATCATGGACTTTCGATTGTCTATACGGAGAGCATTCAGTTTTGCAAGCCATTCCGCGACCATGAGATTGCTGTTCGCCGCATCATCGGCGCCTCTGACCGATCCGCCCGTCACGCTGGCTTCGTACAAGCTGATACCACTGCGCAACGCGTCATGTGCGCACCCGACGAGAGTAGCATCGCTATCTCCCACACTGATCCCTTGTGCCGCCTGCTTGTCGAGCTTCAGCTCCATTCTCTGCAGTCGCACTTGCAAATCTTCCAGCATATCCGGGAGATGGCGTGTCGCTTGGCCGGGCGCAAGATGAGCGACCTTGACATTCACAACAGATAGGATCATTTGCAGCGCGCTGGTATGTGACTGTATTCGATTCCGAATAGCATCCAGTCGCTCTTTGCTGTTCTGAAGCTTGATCTGCCGACTGGCATTGTCGAGAAATCGCTGGCCTCGAGGCCAAAGAGCTTCCACGACGGCCCATAGCTCCTTGAGAGTATCTTCGCAATCGGCCGTCTGTCTCTCAACACACTTTGCCAGCCGCCCATCTTGATCATATTGCGGGCCTTTGCCGTTGGCAGAGGGCGTCTTGATGATCTCTTCCAACTCTTCATGGATCAAGTCGCAAGCGCTTGCCAACGCATTAACTTCGAGCGCAAGAGTTTTGATTTCCTCATTGACGGTCTTGCTGCCTTGGTACACACGATAAAGATAATTTCCGGCCTTCCATGCTGCCTCTGACAGGTCGAGTATAGCCGCAGCGGCACCGATCGCCGACAAGGGATCAGCCATCTCAGGTGCGGCGGCTTATCGAGCTGCCCTCCGACGGGAGTCTGCGACATCCGATAGGTTGGCGGCAAGCGTTCCGAACCTCACCAACGTCGACTCGTCTCGCGATATTTTGCGCAATATTATGGTGTTGGGCAGATATCCATGATTACAGAATGAGGAAGATATCCCGTGGAACAGGCTGTGTGCAAGATATACATGCTGTGGCGCAGTCTACATGCGAGAGTCACGCCACCATGAGCTCTAGGTTCAATCCATGCGACAATCCAGCCTCATCGGCCTCATCGGTCGTAGTGACAGCCTTGCGAAACAGCTCGCGCATCTTGACTCCACGCTTCGTCTTACAGGCAGTTTTGATGTTGTGGATCGTTTGCATGGTCGATAAGCTCTCTGTATCCGTCGAGCTCGGCCTTTGGGACCTTCGAATTGCCATCGTGCATCCGCCTGTGTTCAATGTCGCTGCACAGCATCCGCAGTTGACATCTTGTTGTGGGAGTGCGTTCGAATAAACTTGGACGCTTTTGTGCCTCCTCAGTCCACACGCACCACATTTTTATGGCACACGATTGTACTTCAAGCGAGCACAATGCCCCGACTCTTTCAGGGTCATGGAATGCCGCGTGAAACGCTTGGTTGTTACGCGCGTGTCACGGTCCGGCGACCAAGGCGACCCCGCGTGCCCGCTCCTCCCGCCGCGTTCCTGCAGCAGGCGGCTCCGGCTGAATGATACCCTGAGACATGACCACCGCCGTCCTGCTTGGATAGGGTCTCGTGACACTGGCAGTCGCGAGACAGCTCTCACACGATATAGCTTGAAGCATCATCTTCTGACAAGACGAACGCTTCATCCTCCTATATACTTGCTGACACCGCCTGCCCCGGCTCTGTCCGGCATCACAACGAACACGACCCGATCCCCACCAATACCCCGCTAAGGCTGATCAACGGCCGGGACAGCCATGCTGCACCAGCTCAAGTACACGCCATGGACCTCCGACATTGATCTCGCCTTCTACCAGGCGCTTGCGAACCTCAAGATCAACCATGACAAGCTCGACTCGTCGGCCCGAAAGGTGCTCGGTCTATACGAGATCAACCATCGCGACTCGCCAGAGCGATCCACGCGGATGCAGATCCACGCCAACGCTCTAACGAACAATGAGTATGTCACGCATACCTCGCATGAAGTTCTGCTATCTGCCTAGGCTGACCGCTGCCATGTAAAAGCACGCCCAAAGGCTACTACCGGGCGGAAGGCTACATCAGGAACTACAACACTGTCGAGGAGTTCATCAACGTCAACCGCACGGAGCACCTTGAGCGCGTTGGCAAGACCATTTGGGATGCGATCTCAGATGGAACGATCTACTCGTGCCCTTCGCTACTTTGCTCCTTCTCCGCGATTTGCTACGCCGACCTGAAAAAGTACCGATTCACCTACCATTTCGCCTACCCTGCGTTGGTCTCAGAGCCGGCGTGGAGGATCTACACTAAGGATGATAATCCGACTTCGCTATCTACAAAGCTCGAGAGCAAGGAGACGACAACGTTTGTGGATGCTGTGCAGACTTGGAGGTATAGCGTGGACGCGCGACAACATGGCTTCTTCCTGGCCAAGCGACTACGGAAGGCAGTCTTAGAGGATGCATGGCGACGGGGAACAGGCGAGATCGAAGAGGAAGAGGAGGATGGGAACATGTCCACAAAGCCGAGTCCGAAGAAAGCGCGCTCGTCAAGTCTGAGCGAGCTCGGATTCTTATGGTGGATAGGTTCGCTCGAGGATTATGAGAAGGGGTTCTTCAACAACGCAGCACCGGAGGATCGGTTCGTTTGCTTTGCGGATCCTTCAACTTATGAGGAGAATCCAGGATGGATGTGTCGGAACCTGTTGGTGCTGGTCCGACAACGGTGGCATCTGGACAGTTTACAACTGCTATGCTACCGCGATACGCATCCTCGACGCGAACACCCTACCTCTCTCATTTTCCAGATACGTTCTGCAGAGCCAGTGCACGATAAACCACAACAAAGCGTTCTGGCTGGCGTGACTGGCGGACTTCCGTCAAATGCATTACTACCTGGCCAGGTAGATGCCTTTGGTGAGCTGATCCCAGAAGCTCCTGCCGCATCAGAACCTCAGCAGCCGATCCCAGTGAAAATGCCGCGAATCACTGGGTGGGAGCGATCTGGCGATGGCAAGATCCGGCATAGGACGGTCGATCTGGGGTCACAAATGGATCCGACAAGGTTGGCTGACCAAGCTGTTGATCTCAATCTGAAGCTCATCAAATGGCGCATCTCCCCTTCACTCGATCTGGACACGATCAAGCACACCTCATGTCTGCTCATTGGAGCCGGCACGTTGGGCTCTTATGTGTCGAGAAATCTTATGGGCTGGGGCGTCCGGAAGATCACCTTTGTCGACAATGGAAGTGTGAGCTACTCAAATCCGGTCCGACAACCACTTTACACGTTCAAAGACTGCGCAGCTGGCAATGTAGCAAAGGCTGTGCGCGCCAAAGAGGCATTGCGAGAAATCTATCCGAATGTTGAGTCTGAAGCCGCAGTGATGACAGTCCCGATGGCCGGACATCCCATCATCGGGGATGAAGGCAAGGTTCTAGCGGCCTTTGAGGAGCTGAAAAGGCTCATCGACAGTCATGACGCGATATTCTTGCTTATGGACTCAAGAGAGTCAAGATGGCTTCCGACCGTGATGGCCAAGTCGGCCGGCAAGATCGTGATCAATGCAGCGCTCGGCTTCGATACGTACATGGTCATGCGCCACGGCCTACGGCTGCCAGCCGATACTGGCAACACTGAAGCACAATCTTTGAAGCAGTCCTCGACAGGTGATCAACCAGAAGAACTAGCGTGCTACTTCTGCTCAGACGTCGTTGCGCCCGCCGACAGTCTCAAGAATGCCACACTCGACCAACAATGCACCGTGACGAGACCTGGCGCCGCCCCAATCGCCTCCGCGCTCGCAGTAGAGCTGCTCGTGTCCCTGACGCAGCACAAGCTCAAAGGCCATGCCCCAGCATCTGCACCTCCGACATCTACAGCCATCGCCCCAGCGCCTTCAACCGACCCTACCCAGCCGGGTGCACACCCACTCGGCACGGTGCCGCACCAGATCCGCGGCTACATGTCCACGTGGCAGACGATTCAGACCCGCGCGCGGGCCTACGACCAGTGCGCAGCCTGCTCGCCCGCCGTACTCGCCGCCTACGAGCGCGACGGCTGGTCATTCGTCAAGCGTGCGCTCAACGAGAAGGGCTTCGTCGAGGAGATCAGCGGGCTCGCGGAGGTGCAACGGCTTGCGGACGAGGCGGCTGCGCGGATGGAGGCCGAGATGGAGAGCATGAGCATCGGCGATGAAGATGAAGAGGGGGAGATGATCTAGCATGCCGCGTGCTCCTCTTCAGCCTTCTCGCCGCTACCGTGGATGGCGGCGCGGGCGAATCGTTCGAGTGAAGATGTCAAGGTGGTTGGTGAGCGTGGGCGAAGCCCGACGCACGATGGGAGCTCGGCGGCGCGGTCGCCTCGTTGGAGACGGCTGGAGCATCGGACGAGGAAGTCATTGGGATGAGCCATCACTTGTGAGATTATTTTCTCGACTCTGTAGCAATGTATCTCAGATTTCGGCGGTGACCACCAATTCAAGTGCAGCGTCCGCATCTCTGCCTGACTCTCCCATTCTGGCGGATAAATGTCCGTTAAGTCCGCGCATGAAACTGCGCGGCCATTGATCTTGTGCCTCAGGCACGAATTTTTCGTTCCGACAGCGGACCTGTTTGTTCGGCTTCAAGCTCGTAAGTCCATTTTCCAATTCGTACGAGGCGGTACACCGACGTCCGTTCACGCAGCCACATTCGGTGTTAAGATGAGCATTCTCAATGTTTCGTATTCTCTTTGGAAGGAATGGCTAGGTGCTCTTTTCCTTATGAGTCGCAATGTTCGTGTACAGTTTATGATTCTTCTTCCTCTGACATTTATAGACACATAACGTATGCATTTTTGGTCATTCGTACTCGATCAATCTATTCACCTGACACTTTACTGTGACCACGGACGACAATATACGTCCGAGTTCCTGGTTGGATACAAAAGTCTTCCAGTCAGTGGCATAGGTAGCTTCTGATCTTCGAAGCATGACCAGCAATCATGACAATGGATCTGTGAAGGCGCTAGAAGGGAGCCACGAGACTCAATTCGACCATGACGTTCTCGAGAAGTCGCAGAGCCAGATGGAAGTCCTCGACTCCGCCAGCAGTAGCATCAAGGAGAACGGGCCTCTTCCACGCGACAAGGACCCACTGGATCCAGCATCGACGGAAGCGATTCTGCCAACGCCGGGTCGAACGGATGCTACCTGTGAAAAGCAAGATGGAGGCTTTGCTGTCGCCAAGGAAGATTATTCTGTCTTCACAGTTCCACAGAAGAGGATGATCATCATGACGGGATCACTTGCCGCCTGGTTCAGGTACGTGATACGAACAGCACATCGGAACATTGTTCACCCGCATTTGCTTCCCATTGCTGACCCTGGCACACAGTCCGATGACGGGGAGCATATACTATCCCGCGACGACCGCTATTGCGAGAGACTTGGGCGTCACGAGTTCAAAGATCAACATTACCGTGACGACTTATCTGGTGAGAGGACCATTGTATATCACCAATCTATGCTAGACGAGGAGCTAACTTCCTTCCTACAGATCTTACAAGGTCTTGCTCCGATGATGATTGCCGGCTTCTCCGACAAGGCGGGTCGAAGGCCGGCTTACTTCGTCTGCTTCGCCATTTATATCGTTGCGAACTTGGCTTTGGCGTTACAGAACAACTATGTGGCGCTATTGATCCTCCGCATGGTTCAAGCGGCTGGGAGTAGCGGTACCGTTGCGTTGGCTAATGGCATGGTGGGTGACTGTATCGTCTCCTCCGATCGTGGACAGTATATCGCCTTCGCTTCGCTGGGCTCGATCCTCGGACCGACACTGTCACCTGTGCTTGGTGGTCTACTGAGCGAGTATCTTGATTGGCATTGGTGAGGATGGATCTCTTGATTCTCGATACTGGAAGAGATCGCTGATGATCGTATCACAGGATATTCTGGTTTCTATTAATCCTTTCAAGCGCCTTCTTCATCCCACTAGCACTCTTCCTGCCTGAGACATGTCGGAAAATCGTCGGCGACGGATCAGTACCACCGCCAAAAACCAGCTGGAATATCAGCGACCACATCCGTTTCAAGAACCGCGCGAAGAAAGGCATCCTGATTGATGAGGAGAAGCAACAGCAATTGCGGAAGAACCACAAGATCAGCATTCCGAACCCTCTGTCTACTCTCCGCATCTTCACAGACTTCGAGTCTGCACTGCTCCTGCTCGCCCAGGGCCTCCAGCTTGCCTGCTTCTACGCTATCTCTACGGGTGCATCGGAAGCTTTCAGCACGCTGTACGGATTCAATGATCTCCAGATCTCTTTGATGTTTGTAAGTCGCCCTTGAACGAATGTTCTACTACGAACCACCTCCCGTCGAAACCTCACAGTCGCTGACGAGACCAACACATAGCTCCCCATCGGCGGCGGCGCCCTAATCTCCGCCTTCACAACCGGCAAGCTCGTCGACTGGAACTACCGCCGGCACGCCCGGCGGCTCAACTTTCCCTTGCGCCGCAACCGCCAGACCGACCTCTCCGACTTCCCGATCGAACTCGTCCGCATGCAGATCTCGCTGCCCGTCTGGCTGCTCGGCAGCGCCGGCGTGATCAGCTACGGCTGGATGCTGACGGCCGCGGCCGCCCACGGCGGGATCAGCGTTGCGGGGCCCGCCGTGATGCTGTTCGTCCTGGGCTACTGCCTGATCGCGGGGAACCAGGTGCTGAATGTGCTGATGGTCGACATGTGGCCGACGCGGCCGGCGAGCTGCACGGCCGCGGCGAACGTCGGGCGCTGTCTGCTCGGCGCGGCGGCGAGTGCGGCGATCGCGCCGATGAGTGAGGCCATGGGTTACGGGTGAGTTGTGGAAGTCATTGATTTTTGTTTGCTCGACCGTTCATTTCAGCTAATTTCGTCCTCTCGTGCAGGTGGGCATACACGACTCTCGCATTGCTCTACTTGGTGACCAGCATCGGACCCGTCATGAGCATCCGTCACGGGATCGCGTGGCGGAAGGCGAAAAAGATGAAAGAGGAGCGCAGGGCGGAGAAGCGTGCCAGCGCAGCAAAAGTCGGCGCCAAGTGATGAAAGGAGGTGATGTCGGGCTTTGTCGTCGCATGTCTCATCGTGGGGTCTCTGCAGGCACGCTGGAGTTGATACAGTACATGTATACACGAGATCCTACACGCATAGAGACGTTTCAGTTGACGATCGGCGATGCATGGACAAGTACAATTATGTGATGTTTGCACTGTGCATGACCGCCAAGAGCCTCAAGGATGATTTTAAGAATTCTCGAAGGTCATGATTTCATTCGTTGGAGTGGTCCAATAATTATCTTTTGTTATCTCGGATGGCCGTGACAGTCGCTACAGCGGCGCGGAATGCGCTGCGAAAACAACCTGGTAGGGAATGACAAATCCTTCGCGTGCTGTCCACGGGCGAGTGCTCGTGCAGGTGGGGATTTCGGCGGCCTTTTGGGCATGCGTACATGCCTGCGGTGCGGCGTGGGCAGGAGAATTTCCGGTGCGGTTCGTAAGGAACCCCACGACAAAACGCCGCATGAATGCCTATTTCCGACGCCGGGTGGACAGAAACATCCTGGTGCCGAATTTGGTGGCGATCGTGCACACGGCATGTGGATCGCTTTGCTGGCGGTACCTGGCGCGTGGATCCGGCACTTGGGCGCAAAGTCCGGCGGCGCAGGCAGAGTATCACTCTCGCGACCGAATCGCCGGGTGGGCGGTGGCCGGCATGCCCCTGCGTCAGGCAGACGTACGTACAGAAGAGGGCGCAATATTGGACGAGAAATGCGGCCTAGCGGAATGACGTGTGCTACCTGCTGCTTCAGGTTGAAATTCCATGGTTCCACGACATGCATGCGCGCGGCCCAGGGCAGCGACATTCGTGTCGTCCTTGCCGACGCTCCACGTTGTCGTCGCCCCCTCTCGCAGATCTTCCCAACTCAGATGCCACATAGGATCGTTCTTGCATTTGAATGCTAAGAAGGGTGATATCAGATTTGGTCCAGTTCGAGTGCACAACGATCCCACAGACTCTCGCACGAGTCGTGGCGAAGCGCAGAAAGCAAGGTTCGGGCGTTTGCTCAAAGGACAACGCATTTGCTGCCTCCTCTTTCGCGGTCAGATCGGCGATACCGCTTCTTCTTTTCCCTTTCTGATGGAAATTCGGATCCATTGGTGCGGTTGCTTCGGGGTGATGGGTCAGACGGAGCTTTGTGACTCGACCGCGGTGAGCCTGACGCTCTTTGTCGGCGAAGCTGACGAACGACGTCGTAGAAAGCCTTTTCAACGTTCACGCAGTTCTTGGCAGACGCCTCAACAAATTCGCAGTTGAGCTGTTTCGCCAGCGCACTGCCTTCCTGTGTGGACACCTCGCGTTCTGTGACCCTGTCGCATTTGTTGCCCACAAGCATGATTGGTGCAGGCCCAAATCCGGAACCCAGTGTTTGTGAAAGGGGCGATCCAGGGAAGGTCGGTGATCCAGCAGCGGCCGATTCCTTGACTCGTTGAATTTGGTGGTGAAACCGTTGAATGCGCGTGAAGGAAGCGCGTGAAGATATGCTGTACACCAAGATGAATCCCTCGCCATCTCTTATCCACTGATCCCGGAGAGCAGTGTATTCTTCCTGACCGGCAGTGTCGAGAACTTCCAGCATACATGATTGTCCATCAATCTGTACTTGTTTCCGGTATGAGTCCTCGATGGTAGGATCGTAAGTCTCGACGAAGTGGTTCAGGCACAACTGTGAGGTTATATGGTCAGCATGTGCGGTCTCTTCTGCGCGCACAGTGTACGACGGAGGAAATCAACTCACCTGGATAGTCAGTGCGGTTTTACCGACACCACCGTCACCTAGCACCACCAGTCGGTAGAGTGTCATCTTTCCGTGTGACATGCTGGGCAGTTGAGCGCTCTAGCGCGATGATGCAAATATCGGAGGAGGTAGAAAAGTGGCTGCGCGGCTCAGATAAGAATGTTCGGCCGAAGGTGGACGACACGCATCCGTGTCCGAGAGTGGGTCGCGTTGGCAATATTGTTGTAACCGCCGTGCTTCCTTTCGGTGTGGTGGCTTTGCTGAGGCGGGCCAATGGCGAGGATGCAATTCCTTCCCGAACAACGCGCGACGAGTAGCAAGGCCCGGTCTGCAGGTCCTGCAGCAATTAAGAAGTGGTTGGGTCAAGTCAAAAGATTGCCGCAGTCCGTGACAGGATGAGGGATAGATTGGCCCTGGTCCGACGGATGTTCGCCTCCGCGTGCACGAAGAATTTCTGCTTGGAAGCAATTGCGGGGTGGGCTTAGCGATTCTAGAATTGCGGGCAGGAGAGCGGTGATGCGGCCACGGCGCAATCCTGCGTCGAATGTTCGCCCTTGCGTTTGATAATTTAGCACTGCCAGTGACCGTGAGAATCAGGCTGTGCTCAGTCCGTAATGTAGAACAAGGCGGGTGGTGAGTGTCCTGTGGAAGCGAGGTGATGGAGGGGCGCGCCGCGACACAACAAGTGGCAGAATCCCAGCGCTTTCTTCTGGCGTCGAATTTGCACCCTGAGGAGGACAGAGAGGCGTCCGGGCGCGCGCTAGAGGAATCGTCGCAATTGGCAGGTGAAGAGAGCAGAAAGCCAGTGTCGTGATACAAGACAGCGACGAAGTGGGATGACGGACGGACGAGGGTTGTGCTGCGTGCGTGGCTTTGTCCAAGGTCTTCCCTGGTTCTGGCTGCTGCAGGCGGAGCAAACCCAACTCTATTCCCACGCCGTTACAGCTGGTCGTGCTGGGCACCACGCTTGCACGCAACGACAACAAGCGATGGGATTGTGCCCTGGCTCGAGAGTGGAGGCGCAGAGGTGGAGGGTATCAGCCACCAGGATTGGCGACTGGATCGACAACGAGGCAAGCCAGCGAACTGCGTGTTTGATGCCTCGCCTTTGCTTCAGAGAAAGATCGATGCCGATGTTGTAATCAAGACCCTTTCATCGGAGTAAAACAGTGGCACTGCCAAGCCGTCTCTGCGATCACCTGCGATGTGAGGCGATCTGGAAATCGAGCACGTGTGACCTCCGTCCACACCGTGATGTAGTCCAGGCGTCGGAGCCGGGTTCGAGACTGGTAGAGGTTTCAGCCAGACGCGGGCGAAGCAATGGGTTGTCCTCCGCCTCGTCAACCACGTTGTGCCAGGTCGAAACAGAACAAAATTGCCCGAAAAGAATATTGGTGCAAACGGCGGGCAAAGAAATCAATCTCAAGCGAATCTCACTTGGTTCGGAAGAGGCCAAGAAGGAGAATCGGAAAGGAGCTGCACTGAAAGGCAGGTCGAAGGGGGAGCGCACAGTATGTACTTGGCCAAATGAACCAGACGGGGCCACGAGAAATCCATCTGCCTGTGACGAGCCTCAGCGCCGATTTTCAACCCACCTGCCTCTTGCAAGTGTCGGGAAACCATTGAGAGACTGTGCTCAAGGTTACGGCTAAAAATCTAAGCGGGGCCGTATTGTGGGAGAGAAACCCAAGTGCTCCTGCCAGACCTCCTCTCCAGGGCTTAGATTGCCTTTCGTGTACAGTACAACAGGGTCTATCACGTCCGACACGCCGCCGGCATACGGAGCAAACGGCCCAGCCAGCCAATACGGCCAGAATGGACACTGATGCTTGTGCATATGGGAGCGTTGATCGCACACCACCCGATGGTAGTGGCCGTCTTCACTCAGGGTGTGCACACCTCCCCTCATCCTGCGTGCGTGGATGCCACTGTCGACGAGGATCGAGGACACTTCTCACCCTGGTGCTCAGCGTGCGTTGGGTCATCGAGCCCATTCCCGACCAGTCGCGGACCCTTCCCACGCTTGTTAAGCAACACCACGATCGCCTTTGTACGACCTTGCTGGCACCGAATCACCATGGATCACACTTGGTCCGCATTCCGATGCACATGTGTATAATTTGCATGATCCTGACCTGCCTTGATGTGCTCGCTGCAAGTCTGCATTGTATCAATCGTGACAGGTCGGGGCATCTCAGCTTGGCCTGTCAACCATGCACCTCTCACTCAGACTGTGCCATTGCTCAGACGTTGAAGCTCCGATGTAGGACGATTCGTCCCAAAACCCCTTGACCCAGCTATGGGTCTTAGTCCGCTATAGCTCTGCCACGGCAGGAGAAACTGTCAACGGCCCGCCAACCTACCTGGCTAACGTATTCCGAAAGCTCTAAACACAGTCAGCCAAGCGATGGTGCAAGACCAATAGTCGCCGGGCACCAGAGCGTGATCCATCTGCCCGTTCATGAGCAAAGACGCGCCCCCAACGCCGGGTCGGACAGACGTTTGCACACAGGAGCTTAGGGAAGCAAGAGACTCTCGAGGCTTCGCCTCCGTCGCAACCGTTTCCATGGGTCCGGTGCAGTTTGGTCGCTGCACTACTTCTCCTCGTGCCTGAATTGCCAGTCTAAAACGGGTCCAACGATGGGCAGACGCTGAAGGTCCCCACGAAGATCTCGGCGCCCCGGCACAAAGGCAAGAGCTCCAAACGAGTAAGATCCGAACATGTTGAACTCAACTGAAACTTCGATATCATCACTTTACTGCTCAGGCACGAAACGAGTGTCCACGTCCTCTTGCCCTCGCTATCGGGGGGACGCGCCAGTGAAGCCGTCCAGCGCACGGTCTTTCCGACCTTCACGAGCTAATGTCGCTTCCAGTGATGTCGCGACTCAATGGAACGTGTCGAAAGCTGTCCGCGCGCGCGATTCGAGGCCGTGGGATATCTCCTGGCAGGAACGTGGAGATGGAAGTGCCCATCGTTGACGATAACGAGGCATCAGAACAACCACGCACGGGATGTTCTCTTGATGACATGAAGAGTGCAGCGTGGAGTGCTTTCCGGCATGTCCTCTCCTCCAGGCACGGATGCCATTGAAATCGCGACTGCGGATGCGGCATTCGTTAGGCCAATCCTTCGCTGCCGCCATGGTTTCCCTCGTCGCCGATGACCAATCCTTGTCGATACAGATGGACAAAGCGCTGTCTATTGCTGAGTGATCCCTGCCCGGAAGCCCAAGTGCGACCTTGAATGGCCGCCTTCAACCTCAGCGAGCAATCTCCTCTTTTATCATATGCTATGGTATTCATGAGGTGCCCGGAGCGAGATCTCTGCATGGCCCGCAAATGCTTGCTCCACTCCATCCACCACTTGGCGGGCGGCAGAGAACATGCGGGGCGTTCTCGCGGCGCAGCAGCAGCCCTGGTCCCGCATAAAATGCATGTTCTTGCTGTGCCGCTAAATCGCCCACCGCACACACCACCCCTTCGTGCCCTTCTCACCCTTCCCGCCCGTCCTCTTGAACTCTGCCGAGGAACAATTCTTCGCCCGCTCATTGGCGGGGCAGCTGCATAAATGCGCCAAGCCACAGCAAATCATTGGAGAGCTCCAGCTTTCTCCAATGCGCACAACAGTGGCGGGCAACGCATGGCAGACGCGCGCAATGGATGTGCGCATGCACTGCTGCGAGATCCTTTCTCGTCTGGCGTTTCGTGGCCGGAGAGAGAGAAAACAGGAGACGCACGATGCAAAAGCAACGCACAGTGGCCCACCCTGTCGTGGACCTCCCCGCTTATTCCCAGGCCACTGGACCTTTCCGGGCCCGGCGCACGCTTTTTCGCCTCGTGCCGGGTATCTGGTTGAGGGTGGGCCCTGGGACGAAAAGGCGTGTTCGGCCCGTTCAGCCCGGGTCCGGCGCGCGCGCGATAATGAGCTCTAAACACCCCCAGGCGCCGCGACGGCACGGGCATCGGCGGCGTTTCTTTGCGCGAGCCCTTGCCTAGCACTTTGGTGGTGGTGGGAGCAGTTGTGGTAGTTAGGAGGAGGAGGGCCTTTCGCCGGGGCACCGGGGCGCGGCACGGCGCCGTTGCGACGGAAGAGCGCTGTCCTCGCGCATGGCCGCCAACAATCCCCTGCCATTGGATTCCTCATCCCGAACAAGCCCTGCCTGGCTGGCCTGCACCCGCGCACTACGACGGGACAGGACACTTTTTGCTGCGTGCATAGACCCCATCATCCATGCAGCGAGAATGCCTGTGAGACGAGCGGGCTCCGCATGGCCAGCCAGTCATGTGAAAGGGCGACGGCATGGGCACGCGCATTAGCACGACGACATGCGCGCGCTGCGCTCACGCTCACGCTCACGCTCACGCATGTCAGGCCAGGTTGGTCGCTCCGTACGAGGCTTTGCTTTTTGGCCTGGAATCTCTGCCGAGACGGAACGAGATCGTGCATCCAGCAATTCCTGTCCAGATGAGCAGCAGAGAAGCGCGGCAACGGACCTTTGCTATGCATGGCGATGTGGCTCGCTGCCGCCCGCCCGGCAGAGATGTTGTCGTCATGGCAGGAAGCCCATCGTACTTAGATCGCGTCCGGCATCTGGCTACCGATGTCAGAACCGAACAATTGACGGGTCAGTCAGGGAATTGTCTCACAATTGCTGACTGAGTCCCGATATACGATCGAACCCGATCTGAGGTACGCTTAGATAGCGTGGGTAGTTGAGGTGAAATAGTTACAGAGTCGGAGAATCGGGTGCACCGGATGCGCATTCGACCACGAAACCGCGCACGCAAAATCCTTTCGAATCCCTCTCGAAAACGCCATAGAGCATGTAGTGGACGGACAGCACCGACAATTTCCGAACAGGATGGGCTTGCATGTACTGTTACCGCGTAGGCGCACCATGGGAGCATTGAGGTTTCTGTGACCTAAGTACATCGATGCTTGTCCAGGAAGACTTTCTCAATAAGGAACCATTGGGATTGCCTATTCCGGCAACCCTTGAGACCGTACGCCACAAGTTGGAGGTCCAAGTGTGCGATCATTTGATGGGTGGAAGAGGGGTTTGCGCGTGATGGCCATCAGCGTGTGCTGGCATCGAGTGCTCCATGACTGCAGGCCGACGAACACTGTCGACGAGACGGAGTTCGGCAGGTATTGCAGATCAATTGTAGTATGCATCAGAGGTCGCCTGGCGGGTTGCGATATCTGGCAGGGGCGAGTACTCACAAATCCCCGCAGTGTGTCTCACGGGGTCATCCATCGTTCGTAGGACTAGTTCCCCGGCTGAACGCTGCCGATTGGTGATGGGGTGGGAACATAGGTCATCGCAACTTACATACCGAAGCCGATTATCCTGTATTTCTTGGTCAGACCTCGTTTGACAACACGTAGGGCACAGTTCACAATGACGCATCGTAGACAGATAAGGGAAGAATTGAGACAGGCTGAGCACACCCGTCTCGCTTCTTCAGGAACGATCGAGATGTTCCATGGCGCTGGGCCGCCAACCTCGGTCCCGGGTTGGTCATCTTGCCCTCGGGAGTCGGATCTACACAACCTTCACTCGCTCAGAATGTATAATACGTTGAATACGTGATCTTCAGAGACAGAATTCACCCTTAGAATTCCATATGCTCGCCTCACCTCTCGGATCACTCGGCATCGCTTCCCGAACGCCTCCCTCTGTAGGCCACAACAACGGCACGGACAGGAGCAGCAACAACCACGCTGGGGCTGATACTCGAAGGATCTTCGCTTCACAAAATCCTCCTCCTCGCTACCACGCGACAATAATGCCAGGCACAGCACCCAGCATGGCGCCGCAAGCCGCCTTGGCGCCGCTCCGTATGAGCTCGACATCCTGAACTCGCTGATGCCGTCCATGTCTCAAGTCTGACCAGTCGCCATCGAATGTTACTACCCTATTATTTAGGTACGGGGCTTCCGGCTCGTCCGTATGGTTGCGGCACACTGGCACTATGGGAACAATTCTATGGGCATCAGCTAACTACCCTTGATCCTTCGTCAGGTCTTCACACCAGGCACCGCACGGGGCCGGTAGGATTCAGCGCCCCGCCGCCGTTGCCGCCGCTGCTGCCGGCGGCGACACGTGCGTGTAGTTTCCCCCGGTTCGGCTTACCGTCGGAGGCCCGGACTCCTGCCCGTGGAGATACGGAGCGATATCAGCGGGTTTCCACCCGTCTCCCCCATTGTGCTTATCAAGATCCTCCGGTGAGCTGGGACCACACTCCTGCTCCGCGGTATCGCGTGTTATTGCTCAAGCGGCTACTTCACCTATATCGCAGCTTCACCGTAAAAGGCAACTGGAAACGAGCTGGCACCGTGTGAAGCGACTCAAAGGGTGAGAGCGCGGAGGTGGCCCAAGAGACACATGCAATCCGCGCGCGCGTGCCTGGATACCAGTCCTGAGTCCAGCAGGTGTGGTGGCACCGTTGCACTTGCAAATGCAACGGTGATCACTGTTTCTACCTTCAGCCGCCCGTCCGCTGGGAACAATAATCGCAATGATCGATAGTCGCATCCGCTTCCCATTCTGGTGTTTCTTCGGACCTCGACAGCCTCCGTGGTGTCACGATAGACACGATATTGCTCAACGTTTCTTGCTGTTTCGCTCCGTCGGGGATCAGCAGCGAACAGCAAACGTGGGTTGGGAGTTTTCGCTTCCGATGCCACGGTTGTTCTCTCTAGCCGCGCCTGTGCAGATCAGACCCATCGCGTGAAGTGTGTGAACACACCCTCAACCCACGAACGTACCGCGTGGGGTTGCGATCCTTGGGTTGCTTCCGACCGACGGTGACGGTCTCGTGGGACGACTCGTCGAAAGGTTGTTTCCTGCCCTCTTGGACCCTGAACGTGGGGCCGGCTGCCGCCGCGTTGTTATTGATACTTTCCATCGAACGTGCCCGACGTAACCAAGTGGACTACTCCACGCAAACCTTGGGTGGAGGTGGGCGCTGTTCGGCTACAGACTCATCAGCGTCAAAGCCCCCGCAGGAGACGATAGTATTGAGCAAATTAGGCAGAAAGTGCACCAAAAGGAAGAACCGATGCCAGGTGAATGGCTCGAAAGCATGAGTTTCTTTGATTACACCGTATCCGAGCAAAAAAAGCAACCAGGTCCAATAAGGTCAATGCTCCTTCTACTAGCCAGAAGCTGTTAAAATCCCATGCTCCATCAAACATACTTTAATATATTACAAGCTCATCGGAGGAATTCCTCCGCGTCCACCATAGTGGTATCAACTGGCCTCGTCCATCCCGTGCATGGCATCTCCAAATGCGCTGTCATCCATGCCGACGTCGAAGTCGATCAAGCCGTTATCGTCATCGTTGCCAACGAGGTCATCAAAGGTATTCTCGTTGCTGAAGTCGGCGCCCAGCGCGGCATCGTCGGAGGTATCGGCCGCGGGTGCCGTGGGGGCAGCGCTCGCGCTGGCAGGCGCGGCAGGTTGTGGTGCACTTGGTGCCGCTGGTGCAGAGGGCGCAGTCGTGGTCTGTGGGTTCGACTCATCGAGGTCGATGTTCATATCCGTGTCTACGAGCATAGAGTCGTCTCCGAGGTCGGCAGTTCCAGAGTTGTTTATGAAGTTGCTCAGACCTGCGTTTACCCCTGCTGCTGGTGCTGTTGATGTATTGTCCTGCGTCATTGATGTTGCCAGGGGCTGTGCGGAAGTCTGCTGGGAGATCGAGGCTCCGCCTGCCTGAGGCTGAGCTTGTGCTGGCGCCGCAGGCTGCGCTGATGCATCAGAGGCGGTCTTCTGGCCGTTCTCTACGCCTGTCATCGCATCCGCGGCGCTCTCGGATGTCGCTGGCTTGTCCTCGGTACTGATAACCGGCAGCTTCCTCTCCCGTAGGCCACCCTTGGCAACGAGTTTGGCGTTCTCGTAGGACTTGACCTTGACCCCCAGAAGGCCTTCGACATCCTTGACGACATCGTCAATGATGGCTTTGCTGGGTTGCGCTTCAGTGCTGCCGTTGGCCGCAGGCTGCTCAACCCGGAAAACAGGCACGGCGGCTTCGTGCCCAGCCCAGGTACCATTACGGAGCTTCTTTTCCGCTTGAGCAAGCACATTGACGGTCTTCCACGCTTGCATCTTCTTGGCATGCTCGGCCTTCATCCGCTCGATTTCTGCTTTACCCTCCTCGAGATGCTTCTCCACTCGCTTGGTGAATTCGTCGACCTGCTCCTTGGTCAAATTTGTGAAGGCCTTGGCATCCACGGGCTGAGGAGGCCTGTTTTCATCCCTTTCGATCAGCGTCATGTCCGGACCGTTGAGAATGCCCTCTGTGAGCCCCTTCAACTCCCCTGCTAGCCCAAGACCGAGATCTGGAGGTGCAATCTGATTCGTCGCATATGGCGAGGAGAAGACCTCTTCCATCCAGCGATGGTGCTGGGTGTATCTCGCGATACTGATCTCGCGCTGTGACAGGTGATCGAAGTAGTCGCCGTATGATGTGTTCTCCTCATCTTCAATGGTCGAATCAGGCTGCGCGATCTCGGGCACGCCAGGCGGCGGATGCGCTCCCGGCCCTTGCACTCTCGCGCGCTTGTTCGGAGGCACGCCGGCTTGCTGAGGATAGTGCGGTTGCTGAAACCGGTTCGGCGTCATTTGCATCGCGCCCATCTGGCTCGGCGCGTATACACCAGGTTGCATATTCGCTGCGCCGGGCAAATTGACCGTGGGCCATTTCTCGCGGTCGTGGAGCATGAATTCCTGGCGCTCCAGTCGGCCAAGCCCCTCCAGCCAACGGCGCTGTTGGATTATCTGCTGGACGTGCGGCATCATGGGCAAGTGGGCCACGTTCATGAAATTATTCGGGTCGGAGCGGTGGTAATGCACGATCCAAAGCGAGGGATCCGGAGGAGGCGCATTGACCGAAGGGTTCTTCGATAGGAAGTGGTATCGTGTTCGCGAGTGTTGGGCCATTTGCTCTCCTAGTTTGTAGCCAACCTGGTGGATGCGAATCTCAATGGTGTAGCCTCCATAGTCCTGTCGAAATACGGCTTCGGCATCCGCCCAGACGTATCCATCCGACGCATAGGTATCGGCTCTGTCGGGCGGGAGCCATTCCAGCCAGACTGTTCCATCCGGCGGGGGCGGCGCGATGTATTGCCAGCTCATTGATGCGACCTGCTTGACCACCATCGGTGCCTGAGCAAGGTAGCCGAAGGCTTGTTCAAGGTTCAATTGCGCGACCGCAGGGTAGCGCTGACTTGAGATAAGGTGAACATGTGGTCGCAACTGCTGCGCGACGCGCAATGATGGGTCGGCCATGGTGGAGGTGGTCTCGCGGGTCGTGTGCGCAAATGGCGATGCAATGATGCGCAATTGTTGGTGAGGAGACGCGTTTGTTGCGAAGCACCCGCAGTTGTCGCGGATGTTGGCGAGCTTCGATGTCAGAAGTCGACGCGGTAGAAGTCTCCTTATCAGACTAACCCTAGCATTCATCACAACCTATGGCCCTCCGTGGGCCTCTTAGGGTTTCTCATCACAGCTAACAAGAATGGCATCGTGAACAATCCCGGTTTCTCGAATCGTCTCTGCAAGAAGATTGCGGGCATACCCTTTCGCCGCGCTCACCGCGGTTCGCACGCTTTGAAAAGCTTTATCGGCCTGATCGGACGCTTCGAGGCTACGATAATTTCTCCGACTTATAGATCCATTTACAACATTCAGACTCGCGTTTCGCCATTTCTTTTGCTCTCAATACCTCCATGGTATCACAACTACTGTGTCATGATCTCCACCGACGCATTCGCGAAGATTCTGATGGTCCGGGTAATTACATAAACCTGGCCATGTTCATGTGTGGATTCTCCGCTATGGAGCAAGGGTACTTGAGAGGCGCTATATCGATTCTGCGTGTGACGTGACCCGTGGTATGCGTTCAATCCATCGCGCAATTATTGGTCCTTCGTGTGATCAAGCAATATCACATTGAAAATAGGAAGTTATCATTCGTGATTCAATATCAAACAAATGTTTATGTATACATAATGATTCAATATAACGACTTAATTAATCATTGCTATTCAGAATCAACACGTTCATTAAGATTGGTTGCGATAGAGCTAGCTTCGCTGCTCTTTTATGCGCGCTGGTGTAGAAGCATAAATGAACCTAGTCGCGAATACCAGATCAAAGATACATACATCTTCTCCTTGTTGATGGAAAAGCAACCATTAGTTGATGGATCCAAACTAGAGTTCGCATCTGTTGCAGAGACCGGCCGAGCCGTGCTTCACTCCAGGCACCTTTCATGATAGAACTCACAATGTGCAAGCTCGTCACATCAATTTCATATAGGTACGTCTTTGAGCGATGACTAAAACAGTGCAAATCCATAAGGCTGGAGCGCTGTTATAATTGATAAGCTCGGAGCAAGCTCATATTGTACATGATGCTGCACTGTAGATATAGACCTATGTAAATATTGACAGCTGTGCAAGAAGTGTTGAAAGTTCCGGACGTATACACACGGCGTAATTGAGGCAGTCGGAAGGTTTCTGAAGCTAGGAGGTGCTTACGAACCATCGTTGTTGTATGCCAGGTAGTTCTTGGTCCCAGAAGGCAGGCCGCTAATGAGGTTCTTGCTGCTCAGTGAGGCAATGTAAGAACACAGCTCTTGAGGGGCTTTGGCTCCTTCCAGCACGAGGAGATATGCAGCTAGACCCGCAATGTGCGGTGTCGCCATTGACGTCCCAGAAATAATATTCGTCGCAGTGTTGGAACCAATCCATGTGCTTTTGACATTGACACCTGGCGCGAAGACGTCGACGACGCTACCGTAATTGGAGAACGAGGCTTTTGCATCATCATCGTCGGTCGCACCAATGGTACACACCTGGTCAACATCAGTAGAGCGTCAGGATATGAGCATGTAGTTGAACTCACTGTGCTTTCGGAAGCCGGTGAGAATCCAGAGGCGTCTTGGTTGTCATTACCAGCAGCAACAGCAACGAAGATACCCGCCTTGATCGCCGACGCTACAGCAGCGTTTAAAGGTGGTTGGTAACTACCACCGATAGACAGCGAGATGACGGATTTAGCTGCCCTGTTATTGTTTGTCGCATCTTTGACCGCCCATTGAATGCCAGCGATGATGTCGGAACTCTGTCCCTGGCCTTGAGCATTCAGAACTTTTACGCCGATGATGTTGATCTTCTTAGACTGCAGAGATTGATTAATAAGCGCCGTGATATAGGAAGTATCCACTTACAACGCCATACGTCTTCGCGCCGATCGTCCCGCTGCAATGGGTTCCATGTCCTGCCAAGTCTTGATTCGCTTCCCCCTCGACAAAGTTGACGGCCTGGACAGCACGACCTTCGAAATCTGAATGGGCAGAATTGACACCGGTATCAACCACGTAAGCATATGCATTTGCTCCAGCAGTCTTATCATAAACGTATGTGTCTGATCCTTTCTTGCGGTGAGAGATTCTCCCTAGTCCCCAAGGTGCACCAGCTTGCGAAGTGTAAGCACCTTTGGGTGGGCTGACTGATGAAGTCGGAGAGAAATTGGAAGTCGTAAGCGTCCCGACGGAAGTGCTCGGCTGGTCAGTAGCTATTGCTCAGTTAGGTTCGTCCTTGTTGCTTTCGATGGGGCGGAAGAAGGATCGTAGGACTTACGGAAAGGGGTTGGGATTTTGGACGGTGGTTCTTGAGGCGCTTGAGTTGGGCTTTGGTCGGTAATAGTCGTGCAAACGCCATTGATGCAATTGATCTGGGTGAAACCGGGCAAAGCGGCATAGACTACACCATCGGGTTGAATGGACTCAATGGCTCCTACAGACGACAACGCGTCAAGGAGGTCATCGTCACCATCAAAGGCGAAGCCTTTGAAGCCATCCAGGTCATACTCATGGCGAGTTTCAAAACCGCTCAGAACATTTGCCTCGGCCGCACTTCCCATACCTTGGATGCTGCTGACAACATCTGCAATGGCATGATCGTCCTTGAGAGTGGCTATCCATCTCCCAGGAATAGTATTGGCTGACTGTCTGCTGTCGATCCTCACCGACAGCACGGCAGGTGCAAGAAGAAGAAGAAGAATGAGTGCGTTCATGATGTCAGTGATACTGCTGTAGTTGCGGTGATGATCTAGAGGAGAGCACGACGTTGAAGAAGCATGCTCTCATAATATACAATCGCCCTCGGCTTTGTGAACCTTCCAACCCCTCTTGCTTGCGAACCGAGATAGCCAGCCATAGTTCAATCTCGCTAAAGCACGGGGAAGACTGACTGAAACACGTTCTAAACATTTTAGATGTGCTCTCCGAGGCCGAGGACGTAGAAATGGACAATACATTGGAGGAAATAAAACTTTGTTTGATGTACGCTGCTTTAGCATGGATTACAGCGGCTTGGTAATAAATCTAGGTGCAAGTACCAACCTGTAATCTGCCAAGAACTTGCTGATGATAACGAGAATCAGTAAATTTGCAGTGCTGACCGGCCAACCCGTGCTCAAAGAGTTCTTCCCCGGCATGGAAGCCGGAAGGATTGGAAAAACAATACCGTACTAAACTAGCATGGTATGAGTGATCTGCAAGATGTGACGAAATCAGGAACCACCACAGTAAGTCGCATTCAAGCCTTATCGACATACTTTTGGTCACACCATCCTTAGTGCGGAGGTTGAGCACCTAATCAATGGCTCTGGCTTGCTCTTTGATGCGAAGTGAACGAATTTCATTGTGACAATCATGACCTATAGTCTGGTTGCTCCAGCTCTGGCCGACGCTGGATTCTGAAATCATAACGTTCACGGGATCGTTGTACTTTTCGATTGCCAAGGAATGCAAGGCCATGACTGGACACTGTGCAGATGGGCTCAACCAGTCATCGATTCAGCAGGCGTCTTTAGCAACGCCATGGGTCCTTCGAGTGTGCAGGTTTACTACCTGCTAATGGCACATGAATTGAAGCGGGGTAGGTGATGGGAGCGACATTCCATGGATGTTGAACGCTCTTTAGCGCTCATCTCAAAATGGAAGGTGATTTGAAGGGAATGTCTCGAGCAAGATTTTGGCCGTCGAACGTGGTTGACTTGACAAATCATCAACCCATGGCATCGAGGACGGTAAGACGGCCTTCACATCGTGTTGAAAATAATTTGTTGGAGTCCTAATGTATGCTCTACTGGCCACACACCTGATCAAATGTGCGAGAGATGCTACTGGTATGACAGCAAGAAAAGCACGTCACAACGACAAGACCAGCGATATTGTGTCATGCATATTATGCCGAAGGGTCGAGGAGGTCTACAACTACGACCAACTTATGCTACAAATTAAAGGACCGGTTACTGACCCAGAAATCCGCCAACTGACGTCTCGCAGGTGTCGGTCCTACGTAGGGCAACCAAAGCTTGAGGTGGCTTTCAGGCGGTTGTCGTCGACGAAATGCCTAGTCTATCAACACGCGTTGGCTGGGATTACCCCTGTTAGGAAGCTTCGTCTCGATGGTGGGTCTGGTGCAGTCTAGCAGGGGCGAAACATCCTTTCGAAGATTCTGGTCGAATAAAAGTCTAATGACCGATAAGGAGTTCGCAAGCGCATTGATCACTTTGGAGGGTTGATTTGTATTGGTAGAGGTGCCGAGCACGCTTGTCACGCGTCAAAAATTGAAACGATCGTTCCTTTCGGCAAGCTTGTTGAAGAGGAACATAATTTTCGCACCTTGCACCCCCGCGTCGTTGTGCTTGTGGACATGGGTATGACAGGTCACTACTGTAGTGTGCACGGAAGAGGTGGAAGCTAAGCCGTGGATCCAAGAGCCATGCGTGCCATGCAATGCGGAGAATTCTATCCCACGACACCGTTCAGAAAGCGTAGAGCTAGATTCATGTTGCATCAGCTGTGCCCAATATCAAAGCTAGATCCTGGTTACATCCGCCCATGTCATGTCCAAAATAAGTAGTCAGTGTTTTAAATACATGAGTTCGCCGTTGTGGAGACAGCCGTGACAGCTTTCCGCGTATGCTAGTCAAATCTTATGCAGGGAGTAGTATAAGCAAGCTAAACCTAATCACTTAATAATTCGTAGAATTAGTTAAAGTTGGACCGCAGCTTAAACGACGCTTATAGACAATTTAGCTGTTTTTGTTATGATAACAATTATTATTATAGCTTTATAAGAAGTTGTTTTTGCTTTTATATATTATAATTCTTGCTAATTGCTTATTCTTCATTTAATTATTTATTAATCTATTACTTGCTATTTATTTCTTTATGCTAAATTTTTATTATTATATTATTATTTTATTATTTTTATTATTTTAAAAGCAACTTTTTTTATCTTAAGCTTTTTAAACTTTTTTTAAATTGCATTTTTAATATTAATATTTCTTTAACTATTTAATCTTTTATAATATTATTATATTTTAATGCGCTATATAATAACTAAGCTCTAAGCTTTTTAGCTGTTTTAAAAAATAAACTAATATTATATAACGCGCGCTAAGCTTGCTATATACTAGCATATAGCAAGTAGCATATATATATATAAATAAAAGCAATAATTAGTTTTAACAAAAGCTTTATTTAATAGCTAAATGCTTTTATATGCTATTATAACTTTTATTATAATTTTAATTATTTCTTTATAAAATAGCTTATAAGCATAATAAAAAACAAAAGCAAACTGCTATTGCTATATAAGCATAGCAATATATTATTAATATTTAAAAATAAAAACTAATTATTAAAGTTAAAAAATCTTTAAAACTATTAATAATATTTTTAAAAAAGCATATATATAATGCATATAAAAAACTAATATAAATGCTATAAAAAAAATTAAAAAACAAAGCTTATAAAGCTTTAATATTAAATCTTAATAATATGCTTAAGCTAAGCAGCTATGCTTATTATATTAAAAGCTTATATAAAAATTAATAAAAAAGAATTAATGTTAAATAAAGACATTATAAAAACATTAAGCAAAAGCAAGCAAAATATATATAAAGCATATGCAAAATATAATATTGCAAAATTAAATAAATTTAAAGTTAAAAGCTAAAACAAAATAATATTATTTATTTTTTATTTAAAAAACATATTTAACTTTAATAGTTATATATATAAGCAAAAAAAAAATAAAAGTTATTTATATAAGCATGCTTTTTAAAAGCAAAGTGCTTATATGCTAAATATATAAAAAACAGCTATAATATTAAATAATAAAATTAAATTATATTTTTAATTATTTTAAAAGCTTTTTTTTAAACTATATCTTAAATTTAATTAATAGAAATATAAAGGCTATAAAAAAATATAAATATATAGCATAAGTAAAATGCTAAAGTATTATAAAGTTTATAAACTATTTTATTATATTAAAAGAATAGCTATTATATTGCTTTATAAATAATTAAAAATAATAAATGCTTTATATAAAGCTATAGCTAAGCTTATAGCAGCTAATTTTCTTTTATGCTTTTATATTTATTATAAAAAAGAATTTGCTAATAATAATATAATATTTAAAGAATATAAATAAGCTGCTTTAAAAGCATAAATAAAAAAACTTTTTAATATAAAAAAAGCTTAAAAAGCATAAGCATAGCAAATATAGCTTGCTTATGCATATATAATTTAAATAGCTTAAAATAATAAAAAAGCATATAATAATAATAAAAAAAACTATTATTTTTTCTTTAAGCTTTTATTATAATTATAGCTAAATAAGCTATTATATAAAAACTATTTAAAATTAAAGAAGCTATAATATAATAGCATATTATTTATAATTTATAATATTAATATAGAAAATAAAGCATTAAAGCAAAAAAATGCAAAAGCTTTTAAAAGCATTTATAAAAAAGCTTAATTTTGCTTAAATGCAATTTTATATTATATAAGCAAAGCTATGTCTTTATATTAATAAAAAAGCTAATAGAAAAAATAAAAATATATTTAAATAATTATATAAATTTTAATATAGTTTTTTAAAGGCTTATAATAAAGCATAGCTTAAAGCGCTTATATAATGCTAAGTTATTATAAGCAATAGCATTTAAAAAAATAATAGCTTATTATTATAATATATAAAAATTGCATATAAAGTTAAAAGACTTTTTAAAAATAACTAAAAAAATAAAAAGCTTGTTTTATATAATAAATATGCTTTATATTAATATTATTTTAAAAAAGCTATAATATATAAATAATAATATTATAAATAATATATATATAAATTGCTAATATTATTATTTTAGCTAAAAGCATTTTAAATTAAAAATATATTAAAAGTTATAATAAATTTTAAAGAACTAAAACTTAGTTAATTAATTATAAGTTTATATAGTTTTTATAATAAAAATATTAAGTTATTTTAAAAGCAATATAGCTTTAAATAAAAGCATTAAAAGCATAAGCAAAATGCATATAATATATATAAAATATTTTATTAAAAAGAAGAAACTATTATTTTTGCTTAAAAAGCTTAAAAAATATAAAAATATATTTATTTTAAATTTAAAAAAAAATAAAAAAATAAGTTATAAGCGCATTATATATAATTTAAGAAATTTATTTATAATTAAGCTAGCTATTTTAAAAGATTATTTTAATAAAATATTATAGCATAAATAAATTAAGCATAGCATAAGCTTTATAAATATATTTATTTTTTTTATAATAAAGAAAAATAGCATTATATATATATATATTGATTATAAAAAGCTAAATAATATTATTTTAAAAAATCAATGCTTTTTGCTATTAATTAATAAAATGCTAAATTAATTAATAAAAGCATAAGTATTTATAGCTTTAAACTTAAAAGATGCATATTATTATATATTTATTAAGCAAAGCAATAAATAAAAAACTATATTTTATATATAATATAATTATTTTAAATATTTAATAATATTATTTAAGCTTATTAATACTTTTGCAATTTTTTAAGCTTATATTAATAAAGCTTTAGCAAGCTTATTAAATAAGTTCTATATAATTTATTTAAATAATATTTTTATTTATAGCAAAATATATAAAAAGCATATATAGCATATATAGCTTATGCTTAACTATTTATGCAAATATGCTTTATTTGCTAATAAAAAAAAATATAAGTTTTTTATAAAAAAAATAAAATTTTTAAAGTTTATTATAAATGCTATAAATATAATAATAGATTTATATAAAATAGTTGCAATTATAAAATAATTAAAGCTAAAAACTTTAAAAAACATTTAATAGTTTTTAAAGTTTATAAACTTTTATTATTACTTTATTTATAAGTTTTTATAGTTAGTTAAGCTTTTAATAGCATTATTAAAAAAAGCTATTAATAGCAAAAAAAAATTTATTAAATAAAGCAAAGTTAAAGTATAAGCATTTTATATGCTATATAATAAGTTTTTAAAAGCATTAGTTTTAATATATTATTATTTAAAATAGCGCTATTATATTAAAAGCAATATCTTAAGTATAGCATTTATAAAAATATTATTATAATTGTTTAATATAAAAAGTAAAAATAAATAATAGCATTTTATTGCTTTTTATTTATATGCATTTATTAAAGCTAAAACTTATTATATAATATATAATTAAAAGCTGCTAATAATAATAAAATGCTTTAAATAATAGCATTATTATTTCAAAAGCATAATATATATAATTTAAATGCTTATTAACTATAATAATTTAAAAAAGTTTATAAAAGTTAAAAAGCTATTAATAAAGCAAGCTAAATAAGCTATATTTTTAGCTTCTTTTAATTTTTAAATTAAATATCGATTAAAGAAAATAAACTTTATAAATATGCTTAATAAGCGCTTTAACTATATAAAGCATATATTAAAGATTATGAACTATTTGCTATTATTGCTTTAAGCAAAGCTATTGCTTTAGCATTAAAATAAAAAATATTAAATATTTAATATATTATGCTATATAATGTTACGATTCCTAGAAAGGTTTAATCTTAACCCGAACCTTAACGCATAATAATCTTAAAGGAGCTAAAGACGCATTTTAAAAGCAGCTTAAAGAAGCGCTTTCGTTGCTTTTATTAATCTTAGATT
>MTSC01000013.1:499113-512546 GCA_002368545.1 Ramichloridium luteum
TTTATATATTTATTGTTTAAAACAATTTCTTAAGTTATATTTTCTTTTTAAAAAATTGATTTATAATACTTTTAATACCCTTAAATATAAATATTATGTTTAGCAATATAAAGGCATTAGCTTTATTATTTGCTAAATTGAACAATTTTCGTTAAAATGCTATTATAACTAATAATAATAACAATTATAAGCTTAATATTAAAGTCGCTAAGCTCGACTTATATTATAGCAAATGAACTAAATATAATGCATAAATCCTTTAAATGGACATATATTTTATATTTAACTATGTCGACAAAAACAAAAAGGCTTTATTTATAAAAACCTTTCTATAAAGACAAGCTAAACATTAAGCTTAATTATTTATAAAAGCTCGACTTAAAAAAGAAAAAGATAAGAATAATATTTTTAACTTTTAAAAAGAATTTAAAAATGCTTTTAAAGCATTATTTAAAGTCTTTAATAAGATATTTTAAGCCGTTTGCTTAATTTAAAACATTCGATAAAAAAAGTTTATATTAAAGTATATAGCTAAGTTCTAGAAATACGCATAAATAATCGACTAAAACGACATAATATTTATTAAGATATATTAACAAAAACTTAAAAACGAAGTTAAGAACGAATTAATAAAATATAATATAGAAATAAAAAAACTTAAAAACTTAGTTAAAGCTTTTATTAAAATCGACAATAAACTTTATAAATAATAAATAAAAAAAAAATATAATAACAATAGCAGCAAAAAGTACGACATAGGACACTTTTTTAATTAAGCAAACATAAAAAAGTTTAAAAAAAAGCCGCAACATTATTATAACTAGCTATATTATAGCTTTTAGCTAATAGAATTGAATAATATTTAAAAAAAACGTTTAAGACATAAAGGCGCTTTAAGACCAAAAAAAGACATAATTTGCTATGCTTGTTAAAAGCTAAAGCATATAGCAAAAGACTGCTGTTTAAAAAATAAAATATATTAAATGCAATTAAATATTATAAAAATAAAAGTTAATAAAATAAAAAACTATAAGATTAACTATAGCATCTTTAATTAGACTAGCTATAGCGACAATTTATGCTTTATTTATTTTTATAAAAAAAGCCGGGCTAAAATATTTTTAAATATATTTGACTAAAAACATAANAAAACTTATGCTAAATAATAGCAAAAGCTAAAAATTAAATATTTTTTATAATTAACGAATAATAAAGAATAAATGCTAATAAGTTTAATAAGATATAACAAGCAATATAAAACTTTATATAAAACTTTTCTTTAATAACAACTTAGTTTAATACTATAATAATAGCGCGCCTTTAAGTACTTATCGAAAGCATTTATATTAATAATAGCGTCATTATACTAAAAAAGCTAAAGTTTATTAATAAATAGCTATAATATAATGCAATATGCTTAAGCAGGAACATGCGAATAAAAATCTAAAACTAATAAAAAAATAAAAAAAACTTAGAAAAAGCAAAATAAATTATAAAACGAACTTGCCGACTTAAAGGCTTTGCTAATATAAAATAGTTTATAAATAATCTAATAAAACTAAGCTTCGAATAGCTTAGCAAGCAAGCTTAATAACGAAGAAACTTTCTTAAAAACTTATGCTTAAAAAACTAAAAAGCCTTTTAATTAAAAGCAATTAATAAAAGCTTAATATAACAGCTTTAAACTATTCGAGAAATAAAGTCTTTTAAATAATAATTATTGTTAATAATAAATTAATTATGGCGCTAGTCGATAATAAAGCTAATAGAAGTTTTATGTTAAAAGATTATATAAAAAGCTATAGGATTACAACTTATAAGAAAAAGCATAGCTATAAACTTTAAGCAATGAATAAATCGAGCTTATTTAATATAATTAAGAAAACGGCTTTTATTATAATTGCTATTAGCTAGCATTAAAAAGATCTTTAATTTAATGTTATTGCTATAGCTAAGCACGATGTCATATTCGGCTTTCTTTAGCTAAAGCAGCAAAACCTAATAATTAATTAAAAAAAAAGAATATTTATAATTAAGCTTATTTCTTATAATAAAAGAAAAAACCTTATAAAACTTGCTTAACGATTACGAAATAAAAAAAGAAATGTTTATATATATAACATTTAACCGACTAGCAGCTTAAAAAAGACCGCAGCTTTTATAAAGATAGCTAAGAAAACGGCTGCTTTATAAATAAAAAATAATAATATTAACTAAATACTAGACATTCCTTAAGAATATAAAAAATAAATTCGGCTTTTTAAGAAAAAAAAAAAAGACGCTTCTTTATTATTATATAAAGACTAGAACTATAAAATAAACATAAAGCTAAATGCTAAACTATTATATTAACGACCTCGACTAAAATCTAAATAAAACTTTAACGCAAAGAAAAAATAGCTTAATAAAATGCTTAAATAAAGCAAAATAAAACTTTGCGAATCGCTTTATATAATACTATATATATAGATTTTAAAAAAGACATTAAAAGATTTAAAGACAATATAAAACTATAAGCTTGTTAATATAATAATAATAAAAGACTAGTTTTTATTATTAAACATAAGGAAGTTATAAGACTAGTTATAAAAAGCAAACTAATTCATAAAAATCGACTTAAAAGAAGCTTTCTATTCGATTAAAATAGCTAAAAGAAAAAAATAGAAAATTGCATTTATTATATAATAAAAGCTATATTAGTTTAAAGTAATGCTTATAGGCCTTATTAACGCTTTTATAACTTAACAAAAATGCGTTAATACTTTTCTTTAAAACATATTAAAAGTATATGTCGTAGCATACATCGACGATATTTTAATTTATATTAAAGGCAACTTGTTATTTTATAAGGAACATATTAAATAAGTTTTAATTTAACTTTTTAAATCAAGTTTTAAAACTGCATTAAAAAAATGCAAATTTTATAAAAAATAAGTTGAATTTCTAAAGTTTATTATTAAATATAATAAGATTAAAATAAACTTAAAGAAAGTAGCATTAATTGTCGATTAGCTAACGCTTAAAAATGTTAAGAATATATAATTATTTTTTAAGCTAGCTAACTATGTCCGCATATATATGCTTAGATATTTATACTCGTTAATATTATTAACGAATCTTATAAAAAAAAATTGCTAGTTTATATAAAGAAAAGCCGAGGAAAAAGCTTTTTAAAATATTAAGACTAATATTGCTAAAGGAATAATATTATAAATGTTCGACCTTTTGCTCGACATATAAATAAAAATAAACATAAGCGACTTTGCTATTAAAGCATATTTTATGCAAACTATTAGGAAATAGCGATTATTTGTCGCATATTACTTATAAAAAATGTTATTTATAAAACAAAACTATAATATATATAATAAAGAACTTTTTGCTATTGTATTAGCATTAATATATTAAAGAATTTATGCTAAAGGCGCTAAAGATTTTATGATCTATATTAACTATAAGAACTTTTTAACGTTTATAACTATTAAAGTTTTTAACAAACAACAAGTTAAATAAGCAAAAATATTAAGCTAATTTAAGTTTAAAATCTAGTATATATTAAGCAAAAACAATATGCATATAGACGCATTAAGCAAAAGAAGCAATTATATAAAAGACAAAAAAGTTTTTAATTATAGCATTTTAAAAAAAAACGACGATGGAACCTTTAGCGCTAACGTTATTAAAATTAACGCTATTGCAAAAATAATAAAAGATTTTAACGAGAAGTTTCTTATATTTATAAAACTATAAATAAATATAAAAAAAACATAAGCAAATGATTATTAAAGCTTATTATAATAATTTATTATATAAACATCTTAGGACTAAAAAGACCTTAGAACTAATCTAAAGAACTTATATTTTTAATAATATAAAGAAAAAGGTTATAAAATATATTAAGCAATATGCTTCTTATTAAAAGAATAAAACAAATAAGCATATGCTATATAAAACAATATAGCTATTTAACTTATTAAGCGAACTATAGGAAAAGGTTATAATAGACTTTATTATAAACTTGCTAACATTATAAGACTAAGCAACTAAAATGCAATATAATAGCATTATAGTTATTGTCGACAAGTTAATAAAGTATACATACTTTTTATTATATTAAAAGAACTTTAATGCATTAAGCTGCGCTAGCTTAGTCTTAGATCGAGTTATTTAGCTATATAGTATTTTAAGGAAATTTATAATAAATTAAGACAAGCTGTTTATATTTAACTTTTAAAAGATTATTGTCGCTAAGTTAAAAATCAAATATTTAATGTCGACTGCTTTTTATTTATAAACTAATAAACAAACAAAACGACTAAATTAAAATATTAAAATATATTTATAACATTATGTTAGCTATTAGCAAAAGAATTAAATAAATTTGTTGCTAATAGCATAAATAGCGCTAAATAACATTTTATTGTTTACGACAAGGATTTTGCCTTTTTATATAAATTATAAACGATATCTTTATTTAAATAAAGAACAATTGCTAAGCATTAATGCTAACATTGCAATATAATAAACATCGAATATATAAGAAATGTTTAAAAAATGCTAAAGATGCATTTTATATATTTAAGAATTAATAGCAAAATACAACAAAACTAAAAAAGATTCTTAACTAAAAAAAAAGAATAAAGTCTTTATTCGAATAAAAAACTTTAAAACAAAGCAAAACTTAAAGAAACTTAATTATATTAAGGTCGGACCTTTTTTTATTGAAAAGCAAATATTATTAATAAACTATAAGATTGCTTTATTAGCAGACATTAAGAAATATTAAATGTTCTATATATTATAATTAAAACTAACAAACTTAAGCATATTATTTTAAAAGACATTTTATTAAGAAATCTTTAAAGAAAATGTTTTTAAAGTAAAAAAAATCTTAAAACATAAGGATAAAAAAAGCTCGATTTAATATTTAATAAAATAAAAAGAATACTTAAATTTTAAAAACATTTAAAAACTATTAAAAAACTTTAACAATTGCTAACAAAAGATTAAAAAATATATTGCTATATTTATCGAACGACGACAATAAGAATTAAACTAAGGCTTTTTAAGCAAAAAAAAAAGAACTTAGCTATTAAAACAAAAGGTTTATAACTATTAATTGCTTAATTCGAACAATTAATAGCCGGGACAAAAACTATTCTTTTTTTATGCTTATATAGCATCTAAAAGCTTAATTAGCATTATTAAACGATTGCTAATAATAGCTTTAAAAAAAAAACTATTAGTTTATATAAAAGCAAACAAGTCGTAACTATTTAAAGCTAACATGTTCTATATAAATAGAAAAAAATAGAAAAATGAATTAAAACTTAATACTTTAAACGACTTTTAAATCTTTATAGAAGCTTTCTTTAAAGCAATAGCATTATTAGCCTTTTTATTCAAAACCTTTAGCTGCTTGCAAATCTGCTGCTTTTTTAATATTATTTTATTAAAAGCTTTATTAGCTTTCTTTATAGCAGCTAAAGCCTTGACCTGCTTATTTAAAACGAAGTCGAAGGAAAATAAAAGTTTTTAATATTATTAAGCTATATAATCAAACTTAAACTTTAAGACCTTAATATTATATAAAGTATGATTGTTGCGATTATATTCATTATATTAAGAAAATTAAAAATAAACTTAATAAGTTAAACTATATAAATAATAAAAGAAGCAGAACTGCATTATAATGTCTTTAAAAGCATTAATAAAGTCGGCAAGATCTTTATAATAGTTAATGCTAAAAAAAAAACTTTAAGCATAATGCGCAAAAAAAAAAAAAAAAACAACAAAGCTAATTAAAAAGATAAAAAAAGCAGGTACTGCTACCTTTATATGTTATCGTTAAAGACGACGCTAAAACTAAAAAAAAGATAATATTATGATCTTTAGGAAAGTTTAATCTTAACCCGAACTCTAACGCATAATGATCTTAAAGAAGCTAAAGACGCACCTTAAAAGCAGCTTAAAAAAGCGCTTTCGTTGCTTTTATTAATCTTAGATTAAAGCGCTAAGAGCACTTAAAACATCTTTTATATAGACAAAATATATAAAACTTAAAGAAGACCTTATGTCTTTTTATATTAAACTTATGTTATTAACCTATTAATTAAAAGTTCCTAATTTAATATTTATTTATATACTTATTGTTTAAAACAATTCCTCGAGTTATATTTCTTTTTTAAGAAGTTGACTCGTAATATATAGCATAATATAAGCTTATTATATATATAAAGCTAATGCTATATATTTAAACTATATAAAATAGCTAATAAGCTTAAAAACTATATATTATCTTTTTATTATAGCTAATATAGCTTATATAATTTAAATAAGCATAATAGCATTAATAAAGATAAATAAAGCAATAGCAAAGCATTTTTTAAAAAGCATAAAAAATGCTTTATATAAGCTATAAGCATATAACTTATAGCTAATATAAAAGTTAAATAAAAAAAAAGTTATTAAAAAGAAAAACTTTTTTTATAATAATTATTAAATATATATATTTAATAATACTATATTAAAAGCATAAGTATTATATAAGCATTATAATAATAAGCTTATAAGCTATTTAAATAAAAATAATATATTAAAGCTTATTAAAAGAAAATACTAATAGCTATTAATAATTATTAATATTAAAAAATATATTAAAATATATATAGTTTATTAGCATATAAAAAGCAAGCAATATATTTTATATAGCTAGCTATAATTGCTATTAATTTTTTTAAAACTATTTAAAAAGATTTTAATAGATTTTATTATTAATTTATTATTAAGCAAGCTTAACGCATATATTTATAATATAGTTTTTATAATAGTTAATAAGCTAATAAAATAAAATTATTATATTTTAATAATAAAAACATATTTAGCTATATAGCTAATAAAGCTATTAAACAAATATATATTTTATTATTATAGCTTATTAAAAAGCATAATTTTAAACAAAAATAAGATATTTATTAATAAATATTAAAACAGCTTTTATTATGCTATATAAGCAAAGCATAAGCTTAGCATAGCTTATTATTTTTAAATTAATAGCTAAACTAAAAAGCAAAACTAAATGCTAAAGCAATATTTATGCTATTATTATAATAAATAATAAAATAATTAAGCATTATTTTTTTATTTAATAAAGATAGCATATAATAATAATATTTTATAGTCGATATATATAAGCTTAGCAATAGCGCTAATAAGCTTTTATTTTAAAATAATAAATCTAGCTATTTAAAGCAATTAGCTTAAAAAGAAAATATTAAATATATAGCAATATATTAATAATTTATATAATATATAAAAAGCATTTATATAAAACTTATATAAAATATAAAAATATTAAACAAAGTATTATAATAAATTATATTAGCTAAAGTTTTATATAATAAAAGATTTAATAGTTTTGTTTATTAAGCATTTATAGCTTTATATGCTATTAAAAAAAATAATAAATAAATATATTAGCTTATTTTAAATAATAGCATTAATTAAAGCATAAGCATATTGCTTAGCTTTATTAGCATAATATTTATGAATTTATAATGTTTTTTATATTTTTTTTAAAACTTTAGCATAGCTAGCTTAATATGCTATTATAAAAATAACGCATGCTTTTTATATTATAAATGCAAATAAAAGAAAAATATAAAATTAAAGCTATTTAAAGCATAAAAATCTATTAAAAGCATAAAAATATTTAATTAAATAAAAATAATAACTAAAGAAATATAATTAATAAAAGCTAAAAGAAAACTTTAAAAACTTTTAAAAAGCTATTTATAATTATAGCATAATATAAGCGCGTTATAAGCAAAAAACATATTAATAGCTTTAAAAAGCTTATTTTGCTATTAAATTTATATAAAAAACTTAAAAATAATAAAATAAAAAATATAGCATGTTAATATGCTATTTATTTATTTTAATTTAAAAAACAATTAAAGTAAAAAAAGCTTAAGCATAAATAAAGCAACTATATATTAATAATAAAAATTTAAAAGCATTTTATTATTATATAGCTTTATTTGCCTTTTAAAACTTTATATAAAAAAAATAATAAAAAAATTTTTTTTTTTAAACTATTAAAAAAAACAATTATAATTAAAATAAATAGCAATTATAAAATGCAATTGCTTTATTTTTAGCTATTTTTTGCTTTGCTTTTCTTTAGCTTAATAAAAAACTTATATGCTTAAACTTTTAAAATAAAGCTAGCTATAAAGTTTATATTAAATATAGCATAATAGCTATATATGCGCTTAAGCATAAAATAATAGTTTTATTTTTAAATAATATTATGCTAATTTGCTAAGCTTTAAGCGCAAATAGTTAATATAATTATAATAGCAAAAATAAAAAAAAAGCTTTAAAAAAGCAAATAAATAAAATAATATTTATAATAGCTAAAAGCTTTATTAAGCTTTTGCTAATAATATAAAGCTATTAAAAATTAAAAAAAATAATGCTTTTTTTAAAAGCGCTTTTAATAATTATATTATTAAATGCATGCATTATATATGCTTTATATAATAAGCTTATGTTGCTAACAATAATAAACTATTAACGCTATGCTTTTATAATATTAATATAAAACATTTAATTAATAGCGCTAAAAGCATATAAGCATTTTTTATATGCTATAATTATAGCTTTTATAGCTTTGCTTATAGCATTTAGTTTGCTAATAATATTAATAATGTTTATAATAACTATATATTTAACGCGTATATAAAACATATTATTTATTAGCTAAATAAGCATAATAACAACTAATAAACAAATATATTAATTATAATAGCATTTAGCATATAAATATATTAAGCTTTTTTTTATATTAATTAAAAAAACATTATAATTATATAGCATATTTATAAAAAGATATTAGCATATATATTTATGCTATATAAACGCTTTTTTTATTTATTTGCTATATTAAAATAAAGCATATAGCGCTTATAAGTTAAGTTGATTAATTAATAGTTGTTAATAATAGCAATTAAGCAAAAGCATATAGCGCATATAAAGCTATTAATTAGCAAGCATTAGCATAGCGCTTTAATAGCATTATATAAATTATTAATAATATAAACTTTAATATAAATGATTTTCTTAGCTTTATTTAGCATTTATATTATTTTTAATTTTTTTTTATTATTATCGTTAATAGCATAAGCAATATATTTATGCTTATATTATTATTATAAATTAACTTTTTAAAAAGAAAATATAATTTAAAGAATTGTTTTAAATAATAAATATATAAATAAATATTAAAAAAAAACTTTTAATTAATAAGTTAATAATATAAGTTTTATATAAAAAGACATAAAGTTTTTTTAAGGCTTTATATATCTTTTATATAAAAAATGCTTTAAATGCTTTAAATGCTTTAAGCTAAGATTAATAAAAGCAATAAAAGCACTTTTATAAGTTGCTTTTAAAATGCGTTTCTAGCTTTTTTAAAATCATTATATATTAAAGTTTAAATTAAAATTAAACTTTTTTAAAATTATAATATTATTTTTCTTTTAGTTTTAGCGTCGTTCTTAACGGTAACGTATAAAGATAATAGTGTTTGCTTTTTCAAGGCTTTAATTAGCTTTATTGCTTTTTCTTTTTTTTTTGCGCATTATGCTTAAAGTTTTTTCTTTTAATATTAACTGTCGCAAAGACTTTGCTAACTTTATTAACGCTTTTAAAGACATTATAATATAGTTTTGCTTTTTTTATTGCTTATATAGTTTAATTTATTAAGTTCATTTTTAATCTTTTTAATATAACGAATATAATCGAAATAATTATGCTTTATATAATGTTAAAATTTCGAAGTCTAAGTTTAATTGCATAGCTCGGCAATATTAAAAACTTTTATTTTTCTTTAATTTTGTTTTAAATAAACAAATAAAAGCTTTAGCTGCCGTAGAAAAAGCTAATAAAGCTTTTAACAAAACAATATTAAAAGAACGGCAAATTCGTAAGCAACTAAAAGTTTTAAATAAAAAAGCTAAAAATGCTATCGCGCTAAAAGAAGCTTTAATAAAAGCTTAAAAGTCGTTAAAGGTTTCGAGTTTTAACTTATTTTTTTATCTTTTTTTATTTATATAAAACATGTTAATATTAAACGATTATAATTTATTTGCTTTTATATAAACAAAAGGCTTTTTCTTTAAAGCCGTTTTTAATAAAACTGCTACGGCTGCTATTAACAGTTTTTCGAGTGCTATATAAGCATGAAAAAAAAATAGTTTTTATTTCGGCTGCTAATTATTTAAATTAAGCAATTAATAGTTATAAACCTTTTGTTTTAATAGCAAAGTTCTTTTTTTTTTGTTTAAAAAGCTTTAGTTTTATTTTTGCTATTGTCGTTTAATAAATATAATAATATATTTTTTAATTTTTTATTAGCAATTATTAAGGTTTTCTAACGGTTTTTAAATGTTTTCGAAATTTAAATATTTTTTTTATTTTATTAAATATTAAATTAAGCTTCTTTTATCTTTATGTTTTAAAAATTTTTTTATTTTAAAAACATTTTCTTTAAAGGTTTCTTAATAAAACGTTTTTTAAAGTAATATGCTTAAGTTTATTAATTTTAATTATAATATATAAAACATTTAATATTTTTTAATGTTTGCTAATAAAGCGATTTTATAGTTTATTAATAATGTTTGTTTTTTAATAAGAAAAAGTTCGATTTTAACATAGTTAAGTTTTTTTAAGTTTTGCTTTATTTTTAAGTTTTTAGTTTAAATAAAAACTTTATTTTTTTTTTTTAGCTAAAGATTTTTTTTTATTTTGTCGTATTTTTTCATAAATTTTTAAATATAAAGAATGCGCTTTTAGCACTTTTTAAACATTTTTTATATATTTAAAGTTTATTTCTTTATAATATTTATATTAACGCTAAGCAATTATTCTTTATTAAAATATAAATGTTTTTTATAATTTGTATAAAAAGGCGAAATTTTTATCGTCGATAATAAAATATTATTAAATGCAAGCTATGCTATTAATAATAAGCTTATTTAATTTTTCTATTAATAGTTTATATAATGTCGTAGATATGTTTTAATGTTTTAGTTTAATCTTTTTATTTATTCATCGGTTTATAAATGAAAAGCAAACGACATTGCGTATTTTATGCTTATTTTTATAATAATTGTCTTTTAAAAATTTAATATAAATAGTTTATCTTAATTCGTTATAAACTTTTTTAAAATTTCGTATAGTTAAATAACTTAGTTTAATATTAAACTAATGCATTTAAATGCGTTGAAGTTCTTTTAATATAATAAAAAATATATATATTTCGTTAGCTTGTTTATAATAACTATAATGCCATTATATTATATTTAAATTGCTTGATCTTATAATGTTAATAAATTTATAATAAAATTTATAATAACTTTTTTTTATAGTTTATTTAATAGATTTAAAAGCTATATTATGCTATAAAAAGTATATTGGTTTGCTTTATTTTTTTAGCATAAAGCATATTGCTAAATATATTTTATAATCTTTTTTTTTATATTATTAAAGATATAAGTCCTTTAAATTAATTTTAAAGTCTTTTTAACTTTTAAATATTTATATAATAAATTATTATAATAAGCTTTAATTATTATTTGCTTATGTTTTTCTTTTATGTTTATTTATAGTTTTATTAATATAAAGAATTTTTCGTCAAGGTTTTTTATTATTTTTATAATAGCGTTAATTTTAATAATATTAGCGTTAAAGGTTTCGTTAGCATTTTTCTTTAAAATATTATAATTAAAAACTTCTTTGTTTTTTATATAATTGTTTTTTTTATTAAATGCGTTTATATGCATATTGTTTTTGCTTAATATATATTAAATTTTAAACTTAAATTAGTTTAATGTTTTTGCTTATTTAACTTATTATTTGTTAAGCATTTTAATAGTTATAAACGTTAAAAAGTTTTTATAGTTAATATAGATCGTAAAATCTTTAGCGCCTTTAGCATAAATTCTTTAATATATTAATGCTAATATAATAATAAAAAGTTTTTTATTATATATGTCGTAATTTTGTTCTATAAGTAATATTTTTTATAAATAATATACGACAAATAATCGCTATTTTCTAATAATTTATATAAAACATGCTTTAATAATAAAGTCGCTTATGTCCGTTTTTATTTATATATTAAGCAAAAGGTCGAACATTTATAATATTATTTCTTTAGCAATATTATTTTTAATATTTTAAAAAGCTTTTTTCTTAGCTTTTTTCTATATAAACTAATAGTTCTTTTTAATAAAGTTTATTAATAATATTAACGTTTAAAAATATTTTAAAATATATGTTTAAATATAATTAATTAGTTTAAAAAATAATTATATATTTTTAACGTTTTTTAATATTAGCTAGTTAACGATTAAAGCTATTTTCTTTAAGTTTATTTTAATCTTATTATGTTTAATAATAAATCTTAAGAATTTAACTTGTTTTTAATAAAACTTATACTTTTTTAACGCAGTTTTAAAACTTAACTTAAAGAATTAAATTAAAACTTGTTTAATATGTTTTTTATAAAATAACAAGTTGCTTTTAATATAAATCAAAATATTATCGATATATATTATAATATATACTTTTAATATATTTTAAAGAAAAATATTAATGCATTTTTATTAAGTTGCAAAAGCGTTAATAAAGCTTATAAGCATTATTTTAAACTAATATAGCTTTTATTATATAATAAATATAGTTTTCTATTTTTTTTTAATTATTTTAATTAAATAAAAAGCTTTTTTTAAGTTGATTTTTATAAACTAGTTTACTTTTTATAATTTATTTTATAGTTCTTTAATGTTTAATAATAAGAATTAGTTTTTTATTATTATTATATTAACAAATTAATAATTTTATATTATTTATAGATCTTTTAGCGTTTTCTTTAAGATCTATATATATAATATTGCGCAAAGCGATTTATAAAGCTTTATTTTACTTTGCTTAAGCATTTTATTAAGCTATTTTTTTTTATATTAAAGTTTTGTTTAAATTTTAATTAAAGTTATTAATATAATAGTTTAGCATTTAGCTTTATATTTATTTTATAGTTTTATTCTTTATATAATAATAAAAAAGCGTTTTTTTTTTCTTTTTTAAAAAGCTAAAGTTTTTTTTAAGCTATTAGTCGATTAAATGTTATATATATAAATATTTTTTTTTATTTCGTAACCGTTAAGCAAGTTTTATAAAGTCTTTTTTTTTATTATAAAAAATAAGCTTAATTATAAATATTTTTTTTTTAATTAATTATTAAGTTTTGTTGCTTTAATTAAAGAAAACCAAGTACGACATTATGCTTAGCTATAATAATAATATTAAATTAAAGCTTTTTTTAATGCTAGCTAATAGCAATTATAATAAAAGCTGTTTTTTTAATT
>MTSC01000024.1:0-222304 GCA_002368545.1 Ramichloridium luteum
CAGGCGCAGCAGGTGCGGGCGGTGCAACGCGCCGCCGCCGCTGCAGGCGTCGGGGCCGGGGCCGCGGGGCCGGAGGCTCAGGTGCGGCAACTGCTGCAGGAACAGATCGATTGGAAGACCAAGTATGAGATGTTGCTGTTCGCGGGCAACCTGGCCAAGGGCGCGCTCGAGCGGGAGAAGGAGGCGGTGGTGCAGCGGGTGACGGATGCGTTGATGGGGGTGTGATGTTCCGTCGTGGTGGGCTGTCGGGGGCGATCTTTTCGGCATGAGGGGTTCGTTTCGGGTCTGGGTTCTTTTTGTGGTTTTGATACCCCCATGTTTCTCTTTTTTCTTCTTTTTTTTGGTTAGATGGTCCGGACTACGCGGCCAGGGATCTGGGCATTCTTTTTTTCTTCCCACGAGGGCGGGGTGGAAGAGATGGATTTCTTTTTTGCATGTATGGGCACAGGAGCATCATTCTTCTTATTCATGCTGACGAAGCGGCTGGGTCGAGGATCAATCTATCGTATATATGTACTGTATGTATGGGTATCTCAGCTGGGCATGGGTCGATCAGCGAGGGCTGTACGAACCGGAATTCGAAAGTATCAACAAAGAAACGTTCTGGGTCAATTGGTCAACCAGTCGGGATATCGATCAGTAAGTCTTTGACTGACCGATGCATCGACTGAATATACAGTACTACTCAATCGATCGATCAACCGTGTGATCCCGCAAAAGGTTGATTGGACGCAAACGCCCACGCTGAAAGACGCGTGGGCGAAGGGATGGCTCTCTCCCTGAAGTGATAGCAGAAGGATATAAACATTTGATTAAGGAGGATTATCACATACGGCCATAGGCAGTTGAATACTGGCCATCCCGTCCGCTCTGGCATACATAAGCAACTGACCGCAAGATTAGTACTACGGTGGGTGACCACGTGGGAATCCCTTGTGCTGTATGTTTTTGATTTCTCTTTTTTCTTTTTTTCTTCTTTTTTTGGTCTTCTTCACGATGAGTCGCAGACGGTGGTCCAGATGGTGAGAGTGCCCTTTCGGTTTTGGAGAAGTAACGGAGCGAACGGGTGCGTGAGGTTGGCAAGAAAACTGGTTGGGGTGAGGCTACAGAGAAAGACCACTCATTACATGATGCTACGCTACTTTCCGTCCACAGGATGCGTTTCCTCCTTCGCAATGCAAACCAAGCAAGTCCGTGAGAGGACCTAGGGTATCCGACGCCATTTTTCGATGCAAACTCACAGCCTTCCTCCATGTGTGCTGTCTGTACGTTCCCTTCCCGAGCCGAGACGCTCCTTGCGACCTTCGTGCTGCCTGGTCAATTCAGGAATCCGCTCCCGGGTCCCACCAGGGCCCGCTGCTTGCCAATCCAACTCTTCGGCTCCGCCCGGCGGCGCTGCAGCGAGACGCCGCCGTGCTGCAGCCGGCTGGACAGGTCGTACCACGCGGACACCATGAGCTGGTTCTCGCGGCGCAGCGCCACGATGTCGTGCGGCTGGTCGGGCGCCGCGGCGACGCGGTTCGCCAGGATCTCGAGCTCGCGGCGCAGCGCCGCGATCGTGCCGTCGCGCTCCTCGAGCTGCTTCGCCGCCTGCGCGTGCGCCGCCGTCGCGTTCTGGTGGTTCTGCTCGCGCTCCTCGAGCGCCGCGTGCCGCTCCGAGGCCTGCTTGAGCCGCGCGTCGGCGGCGACCAGCTGCTGCTCCAGCAGCGCGATCTTGTCCGCCATGTGCTTGGCCTCGCGGTCGGTCTTCGGCGCCGCGGCGTCCTTTTTCGCCGGCTCGGGGCGCTCCGTGGGCTCGAGCGGCGGGTCCAGCTCGACGTCGTCGCCGCCGTCGCGGTCCTGGAGCTTGGCGCGCAGTTCCTCGATCGCTTCGTGGTCGCGGTCCTGGCGTTCGCGCGCGGCCTCGAGCTTCTGAGCAAGCACGCGGGCGTCGTATTCGGCGTGCTTCCGCGTGGTGGTGAGTTCGTTGATCTGGTACTCTTGGTTCCGAATGAGACCCTTCTTCTCAATTATCTCCTTCTCCAGCGAGGACTGCATTTGCTTGAGACGGTCGAACTCCTCGAGACGTTCACTGCTCTGTTTCAACTCCTCTCGTAATGAAACGTTGATCTTCTCTTGCTCCTGCAGCGCTTGGATTTTCTTCTTGAGGTTCTCATTCGCTTTGACTTTCTGAGTAAGATCCTCGTTCTCGGCCCGGAGCATTTGCAGGTCGTCGCGGAGCTTTTGAGCCGCCTCAGCCTCTTCCTTAAAGCGCTGAATTTGACGCTCGTACGAGTCGACAGCATTCTTCGACGACTCGAGCTGGTTTTCGAGACCATCGATATATTCCCTGTCGCTGTCCGCCTGCCGTTGCAGCTTCTTCAGAGCATCATCACCAGATATCTTGCGGCCCTTGTTGTTGATTTCCGAGCGGTATGCATCGAAGGCTTCCTGCAGATGCTCCTTGTCCTGCCGCAGTTCTTGCAGTTGTCGTTGGGCAGCAGCTTGGCTGGCCTGCAGCTTCTCAATCGTAGCCTGAGCCTGCAGCAATGCCTCTTCTCGTTCCAGGAGTGGATCTCCAAAATAGCCATCCGTCTCCTTCCCACCATTGGTATTTGGTTGCTCCGGCATCTCTTGCTCTGACTGGTATGCCGACTCATCACGGCTGGCCGTCTCCGACTCAGGCACTTCCGAGTCCTGCATGCTCTGAATCTCGTAGGCGATCGTCATGGCGTGTTCGTTGCCCAGCCCCATCAGTCTCTTGCCCATTCGCTCGTTCGACTCGGGCGAGAGCATAGCTGTCCGGATGATCGACATGATCAGCTTCTCGAGGTCATTGGTGGCCGAGTCGGCGGCGATTGCCTTCAAATCCGGAGCGAAGCTCGCGCCTGCCGGGTCGATGCCGTTGCAGACGTCGCGGTAATACATGGAGAGCTGCTTCTCCAGGTACTTGAGATTCTGCCATTTCCGCGTCCATTCGCTGGTAGGTCCGATCTCCGGCTCCGGCAGGCTGCTGCCAAAGTAGCCCGCGTCGACATTCTGCAGGATCGACCAGAGCACGCGGGCGTCGTTCAGTTCGGACAACCGCGTGACATCTTTCCCGTCCTCGAACGAGGTCACCCAGGCCAGCAAGCTTGCGGCGAGGGAGCCGGGCTCGGGTGTCGCAGACATTTGCTTCGCGTGCGTTGTCGCAGAGTCTATCGCCCTTGCGCAAGGCAGTCTCTGTGGAAATGTCTTAGGCACGGCAAGGCTCAATAGCCATCCCGCGCCATACAAGACGGGGAAATTGTTGTTGGTGGTTGTACAGTAATTATGTCAGTCCACAATTCCTAGGGGCCCAAAGCGTTGGATTGCGGCCAGATGTGGGACGAAGCTTTACGATTCCGGGCCGGCCCTGCCAGTCCTCGGCCCAGATTGACTGCACACATACAGTACAGTACTTTGGCGGCACTGTCAGACTGCGTCACATATCCAATAGGAGCTGCTCGGCACTAAACGACAACTCGGAAGGATGAGCACCGTTAGTCATCGGTCATATCGACCACCTGCACACGTCGACGTCGACTTGCGGATGGGCAAAGCACACAAGACGTTCGGGTGCCTTGGGTCCTGGACTCGGATAGCCTTTGAGCAAGCATGTCTTTCCATGACCTCCCACCTGAGGTGCTTGACCTCATTGGCAAGTACTTGAGACAAGCGGATGGGGCTGGAGGCTCTCTGTCTCGATATGCCACGATAACGCCTGCATTCCGCGAAACCATCGAAGCGATAACCTTCGCGGAACTCAAACTCGACCAGTTTGAGTTGAACCACGCCAGCGAGCTCCTGCGCGCCCGCCCTTCCCGCCGCGCTGCTCTGTGTTCTGTGGCCCTCACGGCGGTGTTGCCAGCATTCACCTCTGTAGCGGCGCTGCGCTTCGAACGCGCGCCCGACATCCGGCGCAATAACAGACAGTTCACTGATGCTATCGTCGCGCTCTTCCAGCTGCTCGCGCAATGCGATGAGGCCACCAATGGGCGGCCGATCGTGCTGGAGCTGGTCAAAGCGTATTCCCCCATGGATCCGCAGTACCGCACCGACAAGGACGCCTTCTACCCGGGTACAACGAGTCGGAGCGTCTACTGGAAGGGGCGGCATCGGCACTCGTATCTGCGCTGCCTGGACGTGGCCGCTCTGCCCCCGATCCGGCGCGTTCACGGGTTCTGGTTCCGACATGAACTCGATCGCCGGATTGAGCCGGCCACGTTCGCTTCGCTCGCCGCCAAGTTCCCTAATCTGCGGAGGATCAACTGGAGCATGGGAGCCAACGAGTGGAGGAAACCCCAGCGACGGGGCGACCTCCGTCGCGACTTCGGAAACGCCATGGCGACCGTTCGAGCGCCGGAGTGCCGCAGCTTCGCGCTTTCCTGGTGGTGCCCGGCACCCATCAATCACCACTTCGAGCCACCCGACGTCCGCGGCGCGGACGATCCGCAGGGCCCGGATGGCTTCAGCCTCGGGCTGGGCCGCTTCCTCGGGGCCAGCACCTACCTTGTGGGCGTCAGACTAGACGACCAGCCCATCTGCATCGCGGCCGAGCTCTTCTGGCACGAGGGGCAGGCCTTGTCGTTGCCGCACGTCCGCGACTTCGCCCTCAACGTCTGCCCGACAAGGCCGCAGGGCGGGTACTATCTCGTCCGCGACCCCCATTGCCAGCCCAAGGACGACTCGGACAATGAGTCCGAGCAGTGGGCTTACGGGAGTGACTCGTCGGAGACCGGGCCCTCCTCGTCGGAATCCGAAGTCGAAGATGATGAGGAGTTCTTCGCCCGAGAGGGCCTCTGGTCGGAGGAAGAAGATGGGAATGGCGTGAATCGGCAGAGGCGCCGGGCGGGCCTCCGGCCCCGCCGGTGCTTCCGAACCTGGCCGGCGCCGGCGCTCATCGAGCTGCATCAAGCCGTGGCGCGCGCTGTCGCCCACATGCCGCAGATCCAGACACTGCAGGTGACGATGCAGCTCGATCCTGGCCCACGCACTGCGGACGGACCCGCGGAGTTCGGGTTCTCCTACTACCCCAGGGGCGTCAAGTGCTATGACGACACGAGCCTGGAGGAACGTGAAAAGAACAGGATCGGCTGGGACGCGCCCAATCTGTGGAAGATGGAGGGGGATCTGCAGATCCTATGGCAAGAGGTCATGGGACATGATGGTATCGTCAGGTATTCACACTGGTGAATGCCGGGGACGGAAGAAAGGATGGGACAGTCGGTTCCGCCGGCAATTTCCCTCCGATCTAAATTCGCTGTGCAGCTTGCGCCTCCTTCCCATGCCGCTGCAACTGTATCCTGACGCAGAAAACTGGTCATGTCAACTACGGAAGTGCCGTCGCTCAAACGCTCACTTCACATTGTGCTCGGTCACATACAATCTCCTGTTGCGGTTAGCGTCGCGCCACATGCAAAGGAACGACGTTCGCGACGTCGCAACTCTGGCCCCCATTGAACGAAGCTCAAGACATCCCCTCCATAATGTTTCTCAAAGGACATCTTGAACCTGCATGGCGTGAACTTCAAGGCTCAGAGTGAAGATGGAAATTCTTGGCTAGTCTGTGAAGTTGCGACGGATCCGCTGGCGGAGAAGTGGTCCAGCATTTGACCCATTTGCGGCGCACCCAGGCACCTGGGCTTTAGCCTTTGAAGCCCAGCCTTCTCTGCGACCGCGAGCGCGAGACGAAGCACTGGTGTGATTTCATTCTGCTTACTGCAACGAAAATATACAGCACCAAGGAATGATGCGACCACAATGGCGCGAAAACTCACACTGTACCCGCCAGCACCACCAGCAACGCCAGCCGCCCATAGCCCGCAGGTCGTGCTTGGCAGGCGGGATGTTTCAACCCGGACATGCAATGCAACACCGTCCTTGAGAATATCATGCCTAGATTGCTCGCAGGTGACAACGCGACGCACGGGCTCCGCTCGACCACCGCGCCTACGGGCGGTGTTAGACGCGAGCATGTTCCTGAAATGTCGCATCGTCGAGGTTGTTCGGCCGGGCGGTCGACTGTGCTTCATCACTTCGAAACCACAATCGCTTGAGCTGGGGACATCGGCGGTAAGTCTTCGCTTCGCGATACGGAGCTGACCTAGTGATCTGGCATGATCGAAGAAACGAGGTAGATTCCATAGACTATTTAATGCGATACCACCATCGCGTTGAGATGGGTTTAATCCATCTGAAAATCAATTCTCTTATCCAAGAACTACTCCAGTGAGCATTCAAGACCTACACCGATATGTTGTTCAATCAGCAAATCCTCCTCCTCGCTTCGCTGCTATCCTTGGCTCTGCAGGCTATAGCCATCAAACCAGCGGACATACGTACGTTCCGATCATCGTCCAAACGTGTCCTCTCTTAACATCATCTAGAAATTGAGCTCAACGCGAACATGTGGCAGAAGAAAAAGATCGTCTTTGATTCCATCCTAGAGATCAAAGGGGTTCAAAACTGGCCGGACGGCGACATCGTTGACCTAGCATATACGGCGCATATAGCCATGGAGGCGGAATACAACAAACTGGCGTCTGAATTGGGGACAAACACGAAATGGGACCCCTGGAAAGTACCGCCCAACGTAGTTACCGTCCTTGTCACTGAAGACCACGCCTTCATTGCGTCGTCAATGAAAGGAGGTTCAGTCCTATACGACAAGTTCGTACCGAGTCCACCCAACAATCACAAGACCTTCTACAAGGGCCTCAAAGCCGATTCCTTGTGTCCTGCCAGAATCATCGAGGGCTTGAAACAGTGCGAAGCCACAGCTATGACCGGCGACACGGTTGGCCACAAAAACGGTGGAAGTTGTGGTGAGGTGATGGCGGCCTGGGCGCTGTGCGACGGTATTGGCGAAGCACATCTTGACAAGGGAAAAGTCGTCGCCGTCACAAAGGTGAAAAAGGGTGGCGAGGCTAGAGAGATCATCGATCCATGCAGCGAAGATCTAGGGGTATGTTCTCAGCGCCTGTGAGCCAAAATTCGACACCAAACTGATATGCGCGCAGACCAATCCGCTGAAGGGATGCCGGAAATTCAACCAACACTTCAAATGGACAGTTATTCCGAAAGGCACTCGCCAAGGAAAGGCTCCTGCAGCCATTCCTGGGATGAAGGTCACACATGCGACATACGCCGTTGAGCCGGTCAAAAAAGTCCGCCGAGCTTATATTCAGTGGGAGGCCTGAAACGCGAATCAAATGCTCCTCATTGCCATCTCACATGATCGGATACGACATTGTCAGCCTTTGAGTGAGACGTGCGGCGCTCGGATTCCGGTCTCCTAGAGTTCCTCAAATGTGCACTCTGTCTACGACGCGTCTTCTGATTATCATGGTAGAGACCGAATACACATCTACTTCCAAATCTGAATAATATCGTCAAACTGTGCCGATCGTGGCGCACGGATATTTTCTGCGGCTCTGGCCCACTTCTTGGTCCATGGTGTCTTATTGGCACCATACATGAGTGCAACCTTGTCTGGGTCGAAATAGAGATGGTGTTCATCGAAATATTGTTGGTGGGTATTATCCGAGGGACAGTTGAAACGCCAATCGGTTTCTATATTGATGGTTTCGATCGCGAACTCCCAGCTGAGCGGCATGTAGTAATAGTCCTCAGGATCGACCGACCAGTAACGCTCCTCTCCATCGTGCCAGCCGATACCCATTCGATGGCCATATGGCTGGCAATGGAGCTGGAGTATCTCACCAACGATGTAAATACAGTCGAGCTCTTTTGACGAGCTGTCGTGCAGTTTAGTGTACGCGGCCGCCAGAGTCTCCAGATGGTCATACCCGGTTGCTAATCGTCGGATGACAAGAAAGCTTTTGCAAAAGTCCGGGAAGATCTCGAACATGAAATTAAGTGATCGGTGAGTAGGGTGAGGATGTCGCTTGAGAAGTTTCGCCATTTCGGAGAAGTATTCGGTGCGGATCGCCGAAGCAGAATAGCCAGTGCGCTCAATGGAAGGGAGATAGCGACGGACTGCGGAATCCCGATCGCTCCCGTCGATTGTCGTCAAACACGGCATTTCGGACGTCGAGGCCTCAAATCTCGCAAAGTCCAGTGCATCGTCGAGATTTTCGGTAGTGAAAGAGAGCACCGCAGAGACGACGTAGGCTGCGTTATCACGCCACGCTTGATGTGCATTGCGGCACGTCGCTGCGAGCCAGAGGATAGTCTTGATATCCGAACATTGGCACATGATTTGTACCATCAATTCGGATGGAAGGTCCGGAATTGACGGCATGGTGTTGTCGGTTGTATATCGGTGGCCAAGAATTTGCTTTGGATGGAATCTAGGAAGAAGTCGCTCTGTGATTTGAGGACTTTCGTGATTATATTCAGTGGCCCTTGTGGCAAGAAGCCTCAAGTTGTGGCACAGGCATGCCCATTCTTAGTCCGCTGCCGACTGCGGCCCCAGGCCAGCTGCGCCTCTTGCAACATCACGCTTCGGTGCAGGTGTGTCTGGCCTGCACTGCCAGGCTGGCGACTGAGTCATGTTCCTGGTTGCTGGACTTCCGCAAATCGATGTCGTAGATTCGCAGGACAGAGGTCAGCTTCCAAGCATCTCCAGTGCGTGCCACTGAATAGCGAGACCCTGCAACTGTGGACATGTCCCGCTTCCGGCCCGCAGGCGGCATGCTTCTATTCTTTAGTTCCACGCCACGTTGGAGGGACGTCACAGGTCGTGCTGCCAAGTTCTAACCACAAGAGACACTGCAGTGACACGGTACCTGGCAGCTCAAGTGGGCTGGGGTCGCGCATTTGCGTGCTTTTCAGTCGTGACAGAGTATGATTAGTAGAAACCCTCCGACTTAGGCAGTGCCTCTCTTCTTTTAACTATCTGTATATTGCTTGACCTGTGTCTACCCCTCGAACCTCATCTGCCCGCCATGGCCCACATTCACACTCCGATCCCGCTGCTCAAGCTCAACGATGGCAATAGCATTCCAATGGTGAGTGAACTAAATAGTCCAACGCCACAGGCACACCCTTGTTCAACCTTCCAACAACACTGACCGTCGGTCTCTAATCTCTCTCCAGCTCGCCTACGGCACCGGTACCGCCTGGTACAAGTCCGGCGACGAGTCGCAGATAGACCAGGCGTGCGTCGACGCCGCCGCGACGGCGCTCAAGCTCGAGTACCGCCACCTCGACGGCGCCGAGGTCTACAAGACCGAGACCGAGCTCGGTCTGGCGATCAAGAAGGCCGGCGTGCCGCGGGAGGAGCTCTTCGTCACGACCAAAGTGCTTCCGAACATTGCCGACATCCCCGCCGCGCTGCAGGCGAGCCTGAAGAAGTTGCAGCTGGATTATGTCGATCTGTGAGCGTTTCCCAAGCGGGTCGAAGATGCTCGGCGATTCATCTTGCGCCAGCCTGGATCGAATGGCTGACGATCGCTCAACAGCTACCTCATCCACAGCCCCTTTCACACCGATGACAACGCCGTGCATCAGGCGCGCTGGAAGCAGATGGAGGAGGTCAAGGCACAAGGCCTGGCGAAGTCGATCGGCGTCAGCAATTACCTGCCGGAACATCTCGACATCCTCCTCGCCACGGCGACCGTGCCGCCCGCGATCAACCAGATCGAATTCCACCCCTACCTCCAGCACCCGGACTTGATCAAATATCACCAGGAGAAGGTAGGCGACTTCCCCTGACTGTTTCTCCTAGTCTGCCACCACGCACACCGCCTGCATCAAACAACTCCTTCTGACATCGAAAGCAGGGCATCGCCACCGCCGCCTACGGCTCCCTGACCGCCGTCACCAAGCAAGCCGGCGGGCCCGCCGACGAGATCCTCGCATCGCTCGCGCGCAAGTATGGCGTGTCTCCCGGCGAGATCTGCATCCGGTGGTGCATCGACCGGGGCATCGTGGCGATCACGACGTCCGGCAAGGAACAGCGGCTGAGCGACTACCTCCGCGCGATGAGGTTCTCGCTGACGCCGAGGGAGGTGGAGGAGGTGAGTTCACCTGGATCGAATTTACATCGTCATTCCCATGGCGCTCGGCTAATCTCGGGTGACTTTCAGATCAATGAGGCCGGCAGCAAGAAGAACTTCCGAGGATTCTGGAACCACAAGCACGACAAGAGCGACTTCCGGTGAATTATCAAACATGACGGGATGTGTCTTCGTAGATAGGATAGGTCGAGACATTGGAAAATCGAAGATGGCCATAAATTATATTCAGCCCGAACCAATCAAAATCGACATTTCTCCTCAAAATCAGCAGATTCGAGTCGTTTGTTGCCACGTGAAGTCCACTTACTCTTTCTCCACAGCCATTTGAGGCACACTCTTCGCTCTTGCAATCAGATCCTCATTCTCAGATCACTGAACAGAGCCAACAAACTCATAGCAGCGCAAGCCACTAAAACGCTCATCGGGGTCCTGCCAAATGGCAACAGCAAAGTCGCGCTGCAGTACTAAATGCTGTCTGACGAGGTTCATCGACCACAACTTTGAAGAAGTTCATAGCGTGAGCACCATTGTGACATTCGTCATGCTCACGGCGACGCGGAGTCTTGTACCGGGCACCTGAGAATGGTGGAAAGAGACCAACGAGCTGCGACACAAGAGAGAAAAGGAATTGTACATGCGAGCGAAAAGCGCAAGGGCAATGCACCGAGGATTCGCCGCTCTTGTCTATATGGGTTCAGGTATACACACATTTCGCACCAGCAGACACGGCTTCTAAAAGGAGGAAGGCAGAACGAATGAGCTAGCCGCGAGTGTCAGATTTCTCAGGACATCCGTGCCAGCCCCAACCCTCTCTTTCCTTTATCCTCTTCCCACACCGTCACTGCCTCTTTGATCACGAAACAAAAGAAAGCCTCGCAGCCGAATGCGAACACTTCGAAAAGCCGTCACCGGATCTCTCTAGTGCTTCGCCGTCGGCACATCGCCGGTGAGCTTGGCGACAGCCTCCTTGGCGACATCGCCGAGCGCGACCATGCAGATGGTCTGCCAGACGCCCAGACCGATGCGGGGCGCGACACCACGGTAGAGACCCTTGATGCCGTTGTTCTTGTAGATGTACGCGAACGTGTTGCCGACGGTCATCTTCTTGGGCCGGTTCGGGTCGTCGGTCTTGGACTGCATCTCGACGCGCACGACCTCGATCGGCTGGTTCCACGCGGACAGACCGCCGCCGAGCGCCGAGGCCAGGATCTTCTCGGGCGTCGACAGCTTCGCGCCGTCCTCCTTGCCGGTGAAGGAGCGGATGCCGTTCTCACTAGAAGTGCGAGCGCGTTAGTGTTGTTCAACGGAGGAAAGGAGTGGAATTGGAAAAGAGGGGCAAAACTCACGCGACACGGCTCAGACCGAACCGCGAACCCCAGTTGGTGACTTGGCGCACGGCGACGGCGTTGACACCCTTGTTGATACCGGCGATACCCTCCTTGCGGTAGATGGCCATGAAGGTCTCCATGGTGCCGGGGACCTTGGCGCCGGAGGACGCGGCCTTGGACTTGGTCATCTCGACGGTCTTCATGCAGGTGCAGAAGCCCATGGTGGCATAGGCCTGCGCGAGACCGCCCATCATGCCACCGCTGATGCCGGCGACGAAGTCGCTGCTGCCGAAGCTCTTGGCGTAGTACTCCGTCTCGGACGCGACGAACAGCAGCACGGCACCCTTGGTGCTGGCTTCGATCCAGGCCCAGGGGATGAGACCTTGGTAGACTGAGGAAGAGAGTGTGTGATCAGTATTTGTTTTCTCGGTCGTCGCGCATGTTTGCGAACCCCTCATCCAGGCATTTCTGCCCGCGATCTCCCTTGCTCTTGCTTATCTCGCTCCCGACTTACAGCCAAAAACACCACCTCGGCTCCAGATGCGGGCGACGGCGCCCGCCATGCCGTCACCACGGTTGGCGGCCATGGTGGTCTTCATGACCTCGAGCGGCTGGCCGAGGGTCGAGACCTCGAACATGTTCAGGCCGGAGCCGACCAGCAGGTTGCTGAACTTGATCGGCGGCTTCTCCAGCTTCTTGTTCTCGTTGACGGCCGACATGTTGACGGTGTGGTGTTGGGACTGGACCGGAGAGGAATGGTATGGGGCCTGACCAAGGCAAGACGGCGGCTTCGTTGCCTGCGGAGGGTGTTGTGAATAGGTGGATGGGAGAAATGGAGAGAGAGGTGAGTGGAGAGCGATGTGGATGATACGAGCGAGTCGACCCCCAAAGCCAAAAAGAAAAAGGTCCGACGGGTTTGGCGCGCGTGAGCGAGATTGGGGAAGCTCTGGGGGCGGCTTCGTTCGTTAGCCTCGCTCGGGACACGGGGGGGGATCTGCCCTGGTGCCGAGAGCAAGTCTCGAACTTGCTGGGGAAACACACGCGCGCGCTCGCTCGCTGACACGATTGCACTAAGCCCACCCTTTCGCTCTACCGAGCTGTCGGATGTTATAAGAATAGGGGAGAAACACGATGATAATCATGCCATAATCGGGCCCGGTCAGCTTATCGTGCTTCTTGTTGATCGGGATTTGCCCGTCGCCACGTCCATTACGGTCTGATATTGTCTTTCATTTCTACTACACTCCCGCATGTTCGAAATGCTTGATAACCCCATCTCCGTCTTCGCTCGTGATTCCCCGAGCATTTGCGGGGATCTCCAGGGGACCAGGCGTAGCTTGGAATTGGTGGGAAATTCTAAATTTTCGGCCGCGATTGCAAAGTCGACATGCATGTGTGCCATGATCTCACCTTGAAAATCATCCCTGTTGGCTATCAGCGCCATCGTAGAATATTCCAATCCTCTGGAAAAGGACGCCTCGACAAAGAGAGAGCCGCAGGAAGCTCAGGCCCTCTCAACCGCTTACCTGTCTCCCGCGCGCATCGTCTCACTGACCGCAAATCGACGTTGCGTTGAGCCTCACCCGTACCCCAGAGATAGGCAACGCGGAACGACCGCCCATTTGCTCATTGCGGTTTCAACCCGAATCGTTGGACCCGTTGCGTCGTTTGTCTCTTGCTATGCAGCCTCTCAACGAAACAGCACCCCATGCTGCTCATTCGTGACATCAGCTTAGCCGGACCATAGGTTTGCACGAATGGTTTCCAGAGATCTGAGAGATGTACTCATTTGGTACTTCACTGCGTTTCCAGAGCCCGCGATGGAAATAAGCATGTTTCCGATATGGCGGCGCAACACCGTTAATCCCGCCAGGTAACCCGTACGATGATCACCACTGCATCGGCATGTCCACAGCTCATCCGCTTTCGCCCAATGATGCAATGCGGAGTTTGACGCTCTAGAAGTTTGAACTCGATCTTCAATGGGATTCGATCGTCCGCGCTCGATCAAATGGTCTACCTCCGTACAAAGCTTGCATTGAGATCTACCGCTTTGCCGCTGGACCATAACCTACATTGCAAGCATGTCGTTTTCTTTCCACCCTGCGTGTGGATTTCATTGGTCTTGATCTTAATGTATCGCTTCCGATTCGGTCAAGTCAGTCTGTGGACCTAGGCGCGCATCGACTCCATCTCCAGCCCGAGGGCTTCCAGGTTGTTGATATCAGCTTACGTGATCGGGCTGTGCCACCCGTCTCAGGGCTGCAGGTGATTAAGGGATGTCATGGATGAGAACAGTGATAGTCTCCCAGACGAAGAGAACATACGCGACCATCCGTGCAAGTACAAGGCTATGGTTTAAATCAATTGTCAGAGTTGTTCTCAACGACATGCACCATAATCAACCCCCATAACCTCGAAGAACTTCATCAGTGTCGCGCCTAGGTGAGCAGGCTCTCATGTCTGCGCATGATGGCAGAAACCCGCAAATCGGTCAAAAGAACATGGTTCTACCGCCTTCTAGTCCTTGCGGCCGTTCGAGTCTGCAGTCAATTCCGGAGCAGAAGGCGGGGAGCAGTTTTGTTTCTCACCGATAGACTCTGTGTCAAGTACGGCCATCTGCGCCATCCTCCTGAGGCTACGACCCTGGACTTCATCGCGCGTCACACGAGCATTCCAGTCCCGAGAGTACACTGCGCATTCGTGCATAAGGGCTGCTCGTACATCGTGATGGATCGAGTGGAAGGTGAAAGTCTCACGCATGGATGGACCCGCCGAACCCCAGAGAGCAAAGCCGAGATCTTGCGCCAGCTGAAGGAGATGATCGACGGCATGCGGCGCGTTGATCCACCAGGCCCCGCGGTGGCCAATAGTGCCGGAGGGCCTCTGTGGGATTGCCGACTGCCGGGGAAGTCGCTAGACTTTGGCCCTTTCACATCCATCGACGCTTTCCATCGACACCTGTGTGGCAACCTGGTGGACAGGGAGAGTGAGAAGCTACCGCTGGATGTTCAGGAGTTGATTAGACTCCAGAACCGCGATTGGAGGACACCTGTGTTCACACACGGGGACCTCAGCAGTCTCAACATCCTGGCGAAAGGCGACAAGATAACCGGCATTGTTGACTGGGAAACTGCAGGCTGGTATCCGTATTACTGGGAATATACGACGGCGTGCCAGGTCAACATACAGAATCTCTTCTGGCGCGAAGAGATTGAGAAGTTCCTGACACCGTTCCCAACTGAGCTGAAAATGGAAGCACTCCGACAGCGTTATTTTGGAGATGTTTAATAATACACGGAAGCTTTCACGACACTCAAATCCCCCCTCCACGTCAATTGACAATCTCATTACCCGTCAAAAGGTCGTATGTCGGCGCTTTGGTGTTGTCAAATGGCCCTCCACTTTCGAACCGCCGCTGCTGCTTCTTCTGCCCAACATAGTGCATCGATGCGTCTCTCACGGTCGTCCAGTCCAGCGTGCTCGTGCCCATGACCTTCGAACTGCTCGCCAGGTGCTGCAGCGCTTCTTGAACCCAGAGGACGCAGTTCCAACCGGGTGTGCCCGCGCGAATCGGCACATTACGCAAGATCTGCATCGCATCCTCGAGCTTCTCAATCTTTCCGACAACAACGCGGACGAGCAGCATTTGCGTGGAGCCGAGCGGGATCTCCCTCTCTTCAAACATCCAGCCCATCTGGGCAGTTGGTAAGACCCTCCTTGGCGTGGAACCGCCAACCGCGCGGGCCTTTGTCGTCTTTTGGCCCGATGATCAGACCCCAGTGATATCTGGTACTGGTTCAGTGGTCTGACTTCAGTGGAAAATTTCCGGACTCACGTGTCTTCGAGTGTCGCCATCTTGGATTGTCCTCCTCGTGCATACAACGCAACATAGAGACGGTATTTGTTGGATGGCATCGTAACACTGAATTGTAGAATACCGTATAAGATGAGAGAGACCGTCTATTCGCCTCCAGTCTTGGCGATCCAAATGAAAGCTGTTAGAGGTATCGATTGAGCCTTCTCAGAGTATATAGACATCAAAGAGAGCAAGATATCCCGGGAGGCTGGCACCACTGACCCAGGCGTGCCTGAACATTCTCGCGCCACTACAGTTTGATCTTCTTGGTGCCGCAGTTTCGAAATCGCTTTCCAACCAATTGAACGCGCAATTCGTTCCTGCGATCAGCGAGGTAGCCGCCGAGATATGAGATGGCATTGGGCCCAGCAAGAACTCTGCCACCTAAAATGTACCTTGACCGCGAGGCCAGGCGCGGCAAGACGGAAGCTTCACATAACACCATTACAATCTGCACTTCGCAGCCTGGTGTCTACTAAGACTCGAAAGCGATACGCCCAATGCCAGGAGTAGTCGGAGGCTGTGGCACAGCACGGGACGTGTTGCCCCCCGGTTGTTTCAGCCTTCTTCTTCGCACACATACAGTGCAGCCTGACCATGTGCAGGTGGCTGCTAATATGTCATGTGTACATCCAACGTTCGATGGGAGAAGACTCGCCCGCTCATGCTTTTCGGCGTGGCTACATAGGTGTGCACTCTGTTCAGGATAGCGTTCAGCAGCTTGCGGCTCAGGGCAGCCACAGGTAAAAGCGACTACCATTCGAACGACATCACCCTCACTCCTTACAGGACAGGACGATGTCTCTGATAGTATGAATAAATTGCAATGACGATTACGAGTGCAGCAGCAACAATTCTCTCCGCAGAAATGCCATGAAAAGTGAAGGCACTGTCTCGTTGAAGTACAGCTTGACGGAATCACACAGATCCGCGTTTTATTTTCCGGAAGGATAACGAGCCCTGCTTGCATTCGGGGCTCACGAGCGCGGGATGCCAAAGAATAAGCTGCACAATGGGGCTGTGCACCACGAAGGAATGGAAGGAGTTGATCTTGAATATAATGAAATCAGGCGAATGCTCCGTCCCCAGACATCCCGAGCCGCGTCACTGCAATTAATCGTTCGCTGATGGAACGCCGAAGGAACCCGGTAATTTTCGTATTCGGTTGCGGAATGTAACGAGCATTCACCAGATCGTCTGTCTTCAAGTTCGGACAATGAATTGCTCAGTCTGGAAAGATCGTGAAGTTCAGAGAGTGATTACGGAAGAGTGGAGTAGATGATACTGCTTTAAAAAATGAATACAAAAGAGACTTTGGAAATTCTCAACTCTAATACATCGGGGGTTAGGGCAGTTTTCTTCCTCGCTCACATATACTTTCTCTCGCTTTCGATCTCGAGCTGCTGTCGTGCGGGATAAAGAGATGTGGAAAGAAAATTTGTCCGCAGTCTCCCGCGACACCATATATTCTCCTTCGTATCCCATATTCCCACACACCACGATGCACCCGCGAAAAAGTGTCTCAAATGATGATGAAATGCTTGTAATACATGTGCGGGAAAAACAACAAATCACACACAACCCTCTACGCCCCGCGGGTGAAATCCAAACGTTGTCACACCCTTGCTCTTCCCCTTAGATCAGCTATCTTGTCATTGCCACCCGTTTTCGAGGGCTGCATTGAGATCGTGCTCAGAGCACTGCACCAGCTTAAAGCTTGGCGCCGACGAGCTTGGCCCAGTGGGCGGTGTCGAAGGACTTGGGGCGCTCGATCGGAGCACCGACGGCGCGGTCGATGATGAGCTGGGGAAGGACGCCGAGCGCACGGCTGACACCGAAGAGGACGGTGTAGAAGTTGGCCTCGGTCAGGCCGTAGTACTGGAGCAGGACACCGGAGTGGGCATCGACGTTGGGGTAGGGGTTCTTGGTCTTGCCGTGCTTGGTGAGGACGCCGGGGGCGATCTTGTAGACCTGCGACACGAGCTTGAACATCGGGTCATCGGGCAGGTGCTTGAGCGCGAACTCGCGCTGCGACGAGTAGCGCGGGTCGGTCTTGCGCAGCACAGCGTGGCCGTAGCCGGGCACGACGCGGCCACCGTTAAGGGTGTCCCAGAGGTACTTCTCAATGTTGGCGTCCGAGAGATCGTTGCCGACGACGTTCTTCATCTCTTGCAGCCAGTTGAGGACCTCCTGGTTGGCAAGACCGTGAAGCGGGCCCGCGAGGCCGTTCAGGCCGGCAGCGAGCGAGAGGTAAGGCGAGCTGAGTGCGGAGCCAACCAGGTGAGTGGTGTGGGCCGAGACGTTGCCGCCCTCGTGGTCGGAGTGGATGGTGAGGTAGAGGCGCATGAGCTCAACGAAGTCCTTGTTGTCAGCGAAGCCGAGCTGGTTGGCCAAGTTGTAGCCGTAGTCCTTGTCCTTCTGGATGGCCGGGACCTTTCCGTCCTTGAAGACGTTGCGGTAGATGCGGGAGGCGATGGTAGGCAGCTTCGCAATCAGGTCCATGCTGTCCTCGAAGGTGTGCTCCCAGTACTCGGACTTCTTCATGCCCTTAGCGTAGGCCTTGGCGAAGGAGGACTCGTGCTCGAGCGCGACGACGGCGAGGGAGAACTGCGCCATCGGGTGAAGGTCGGACGGGCAGCGGTCGATCAGCTCGGTGACGAAGCTGGGAACATCGGAGCGGGCGGCCCACTCGGCCGACAGGTCGCGGACCTGCTGCTCAGTCGGAACCTCACCAGTCAGGAGGAGCCAGAAGAGACCCTCAGGGAGGGGCTCGTTGCCGCCGGGGGCCTTGGGGAGTAGCTCCTGGCATTCCGGGATGGTCTTGCCGCGGAAGCGGATACCCTCCTCAGAGTCGAGGACGGAGCCTTCCCAGACGAGGGACTTGATACCACGCGCACCGCCGTAGACCTGGTCCAAGGTCACCTCGCCGATGACCTTGCTGCCATACTCTTTCCGCAGCTTCTTGATCTGCTCAATCTTCTCCGGCAGGCTGGCGGCGAAGGTCTCTTTTAACGACTGGAGGTGATGTTAGTTGCTGTTAACGAAGCGAACTCGATGTTGCGAGGGGGTGGTCATCTTCAGATGCTCCTCAATGGGCTTATCACTTACAGCGCTCTTGCTGGGGGTCGCGTAGGTTCTCGCAGCATTGAAAGCTGATCGCTGGGTCCAGGAGGAGACGGCGGGTTGCGAGGCCATAGTGCGGCGGAGGGCAGCGCGAGAGAAGGTGTTGAGCGCCATTGTTGCGGGAGTCGGCGGAGGATATGTGAAGCACGACCGGAGGGTGATGGATAAGGTCCACGGGACAAGGGAGTGTCTCGAGGCTTTAGTCAGACGGAAGAGCCCAAGTCGGCAGCGGATTCGATGAATCCGCGAGGCGTCGAGATGGGTGAGAGACGACGGTAAATCGTTCCGTTGGTGGGATTGATTCTCAGACGAGGATGTTGTGTTGGCGAGCGCGGGATAGACAAAAAAAGCGATGTTCCCAGCCAAGCTCGGACGGAAACAGCTCGGAGCACGGACGCCGCGGGTTGCCCGCAAAGCCGATGATGCGCCAACCGGATGAGCACACAGTCTCGTGCTGCCCGCCCGCAGGCATTTCCGTGCCTAGGCAATTATTTACTATTGCTGCTGGTCTTGTTGTTCGATAGCATTGCGGTATCGCTGTTCTCTTATTGCCCACCCCGCGATCTATCTAGCTGAGTGACCGTTGATCTCCGCGATATCATTGCTGCGAATGCACGCGATCAATGCTGACCGTGATGTATACCCAGTATCACCAACACTTCTCCATGCCCCATCTCCCCCATCCGTAGCCCGTGACAATAAAAAACGGAGAAAGTAGGGGATCCCGCCGAAGATGGTTCGGGGAAAGCGCACAGGAACAGTCGCAAAGTCCTCCCAACCACCCACGTAACAGGTTCAAACCGTTATTTTCCGGGCTTTCCCGGATTTGCTGGCACGCGAATTTTCTCCGTTCGGCAGCTTCATGGCAGATAAACCTTGCATTGAAGCGAATACACTTCTGCTGGCGTCATTTGATGTTCACGCGCCATCGGACCCATTCAGGGCTGGGTTTCGTGTGTGCAGTATGCCCATGTTGATCGGGTTATGCAATATGATCACGACACCACTTTGAACTACGCAACCGAAACACGACGGTCGTGCCCCCCAAATGTGTCCTTTCGATTCGTCCCTCGAAGCGATCCCAACGGCGAGGCGATGAGACCGTTCTCTTTGTGTATTCAGTACCTTATTTCCCACTGCGCCCTACGGACGGAAGCACGGAAGAACATTCACACAACCGTCATCCTGGGGCTCCTTCAACGGCCTACTCCCACAACAAGGATTGAGAATTGTTGAGGCTCAAAGGGGCGGGTGAGAGGATCAATGAGACCGTGCTGTTGGCCCGGCTTGGGGAGTCCGACATTCCTGCGTACCATATTTAGCTGCTTCGCCTATATTCCAACGACTGTGCACGGCCTCGAAGGTCGTGGCAACGTGCTGACGGTGTGGTGATGAACATGGCCCTGTGAAGTGCGGAACACAGTAAGGAACAACACAGTCATCATCGGGGCCGCAGCGTGATCATGCGACCGAACTGGTTCCCTAAAGACCCTGCAGTCGAGATCGTCGGCGAGTGTGCGGAATTCTCGGGTTTGCCTTTGGGGACCATGTGCTTCGTATTTTCGGAACGGTTATTCCGAGCGAAAGGAATGCAACGAACTTATCTGCTCTTATGGATCTGCAGTAAGAATCTACCTTTAGCATTCGGCAATTTGTGTAGAGGATTTTGTCATGAAATTCGAAATTCTTTATTAGTGATTGCGCTGTAATATCCATCCTAGATCCGCGCTGGCCCACGTGCTTCTGACAGCTGACCAACCTCCTTGGATATCGGCCACCGTAATTGCCAAGCCTCGTGATTTCTCCTCGGTTCTCCAACAGCAAACGTATGCTCTCTCTTTCTTCATCGACATTGCTCACCATCAACATTGCCATCGACTTCGGCGTTCGCAAGATTTTCCAGGACTAATCAGCAATTTGAGGACTTACTGCGCTGATACGCGCGCATTTGTCCATCTCTGCTCTTGATCGTGATTTGCGATCGAACATAAACCTCTCCAGCCTCTCCGAGAACGCCATCGGCTAATCTGTTTACTTTGCGTCCATCACAACTGCAGTCTTTCTTCATCAATTTTCCCTTCTTGAACACGCGTCGCGGACGAGTACTTCTCTTCCTCCTGCGCATTCATCGCCCCATTAATCTCTACGCCACCTCCAGCGACACCAAGCAGTAGTTGTAGCCTTGCAGTAAAATTTCTGGCCGACAGCATCTGGACACATCGACTCGAGCCTGGATAGGACGTATATAACGGGCACGTAGAGCGTAACAACCGCACGTGTCAGGAACACAAGCGAGACCTTCGCGACCAAGTGCTTCACACGTATTGCGCTAAGAAGTACACACACTACCTTGGTGGTCACCCGCGGTGTCCTCATCGCTCAGCCAGCACCGCATCGCTGTATCTGCATTCGACACTGTAGTCGTCCTTCCTAACCATCAGCGGACCACCATCAGTATCCTCAGTGCCATCTGTAGACTGGTGAAAGGGTCATCGCACGACCAAGATAGGGTAAAGCATAAGTCGCACAAGCCCGGCATTACTACAGAATCGTGCAGTAGACATCATGGCCGCACCAACCCCTACTATAGATGATCTTGACGGTCTGCTCTCGTCGCTGAACCAATTAAAGCCACCGGGAGCGAGCAAGACGAAAATCACCACTATCACTGCGCTCTGCGTAAACAACATCAAGGTATGTCATGTCGAATGCTACCAACCTCTAGGTAGCAACTCGAACGAGACAACAAAATACTAACATGCAATATCAGGTCGAGTCTAATGTCGTGCAATCGTTCTATCGCGCTCTCAAAAAGGCGCCGGCTACCCACAAACTCGGCGCCCTGTACGTGATTGACAGTGTGGTACGACAATGGATAGAAAAAGCAAAGGCCGCTGGCCAAGACTTGCACATTGAAGGAAGAGGAGAACCAGGCACATATCCTGCCGCAGTAAAACGTGTGACTGAGCTCATGCCCGCGCTTTTTGACGATATGTTGAAAGTCATTCCAGCCGAGCAGAAGCCTAAGCTGGAGAACATGATAACCATCTGGGAACGAGGAAATACCTTCCCCGCGAAGATGCTCGCCGAGTTCAAAAGTAGATTGAGTGGTGACTCTACTCAGCCTGCCCCAGCGTCAAACGCCAATGGCTCCATCGCGGCGCCCTCGATCGTGCAGGTCGCACCGAAGCCTACTAGGCCGATTGGCACACCTGTCGGATATCCGCCGCGATATATGTATGAGCAGGGTCTTGCAGCGCCTCTGCAACCGAACGGAGCGCCTGCGCAGGCTCCTAAGGCGACGCCGCCAACCCAACCTGTGCAGAATGCACCGAGCGCAGACGTTAACAGCATTCTCGCTGCATTGTCCAAAGCTGCTCCCCCACCACCCAAACCTGCGTATACTGCTCCCGCGCCTGTGAGCGCACCTGCGCCGGCTGCACCACCAGCTGCGGCACAGTTGCCTCCCGAGATCGCAGCCCTTTTCGCGCAACAGGCGGCCGCATCAACCCCAGCGCAACAGTTTCAGCAACAAGCACCGCCGTATGGTTATCCACAGCCACCAGCGGGCGCAACCCCTGCGTATCCTGGTGCGCCGCCCTTCGGCTTTCCTCCTCAGCCACCTTCCATTTCGCAGCCATATGCCGCTGCACCACCCCCACCTCAGCAACCATTCCTTCCGCCTTCGCAGTCAGACCCCCTTGCTCAGCTCCGTGGACTGCTCCCTGAGAATATTCTGAACGACACCCAGAAGCTTATCCCAGCATTACAATTGCTTCAGGACTTGCAGAAGAATGGCATTCCACCCGAGCAGTGGGCGCCTGTACTGAAAGGATTCGAGGAGCAATTTCAGCCAGCTCAACCTGCCGGCTTCAGTGCGCAGCCTGCCTTTGGTGGACGACCACAGGGCCGCAGCCGAAGCCGGAGTCCCGATCGGGGTGGTGCCCGTGGTGGGCGAGGCAGTCCCGTCTATGGCTCGTATGATGCCAATGCTGCACGTCGTCAACCGGAAGAGGACCGTAACGGTCGTGGACAAAATGGACGATCACGATACAGACAACGCTCTCCCCTGCGCGACAATCCAAGCGCAGTTGCGATGAACGGAAAGCCAATGCAGCCGAAGAACATCACTTACGATCCCGCACTTCCGAATGGGCACATCAAGGTCTTATCGCGAACACTCTTCGTTGGTGGTGCCAATGGCACACAACAAGAAATTCAAGAACTATTTGAACGCTTCGGCAGCGTCCAGACTTGCATCTCAAACCGCGACAAACGCCACGCATTCGTCAAGATGACCACGCGCGAGTTCGCGCTCAACGCCAAGAGCAGCATGGAAGAGCTGCAATCGCGTAACGACCGTGATGTCATGAATATCGCCCGTCAGACCAAGTGGGGTGTCGGCTTCGGTCCCCGTGAGTGCTGCGATTACGCCAAGGGGGAGAGCGTCATCCCTATCGGTAAGCTTACCGACGCCGACACTAAGTGGCTGCTCACCGCCGAGTACGGCGGTACTGGCGGCCGCCCGATCGAAGGCGGCATGGTGCTCGAGGAACCCGATATCGAAATTGGCGCCGGCGTTAGCAGCAAGGCTATGAGCAAGCGTGTCGGCCCTGATTCTGGTCATCATGCCGGTAAGCGCAACCGTGAAGAACGTGGTGGCCGCCACGGTGGCGGGCACGGCAAGCACAAGGGTGGCGATCATGGCTACGGCGGCGGCTTCGGCGGCTTCAGCAGCGCGAACACCGCGCCGCTGGCGGGCCAGCAGGCTGTCGATCCTTACGCGTATGCGCGCCCGGAACCTGTGGCGGTCGCAACGCCGCCGGCGGTGCCTGGGTTTGGATTCAGTATTCTGCCGCAGGGTAATGGTGGCGGGAGTAATTATCGGTAGTGCCCGTATAAGCGTCACGTCTGGTGAGATGGAAGGAAATCGCGAATAGGAGTGCATTGGGAGAAAAAGGAGAATGGATGATGGCTTTGGTTCAATAGGTGGTTCTTGTACCTTATTATCATCACTTCTTCTTCGTGTTAGTTCTTCAATCGTGTTACATTACTTCTTGGTCTTGAAGATATTTCCACAGTATGTCCTTATATGTCTACATCGCGGTAAGTATCTGAAATACTCAAATGTTTCCAGGTATATATATACACATGTGTGTGTGTGTGTGTGTGTGTGTGTGTGTGTGTGTGTGTGTGTGTGTGTGTGTGTGTGTGTGTGTGTGTGGTAATGTCCTGTATGACGATGTTAGATCCCTCGCTCGGGTTACCTTCGACCCTTTGTCTTGAAACACGCCCATTACGGTAGGCAGACGCACGGCGTGTCCCGAATGTTGAGATATGAAATGCTCAAGGTTTGATAGCGCAAAGCATGTGATGCATTTTTGATCTAGCAGACTCCGATACTATGCACAACACAGAATGCCCCACCGAGTGCTCCTGTTCATCATGAATGGCATGATTAGATCCAACTTACACATCGCACCCATTCCTCTACAAAACCGCTCCCCTTCTACCAGCCGCTGTTCGGCTTACCGCCGCCATACGCGGGGCTCTGGGGTCCACGCTGCTCGTAGCCGAACTGGGGACCGTACGGCTTGCCCCAGTTGCTCGGCGGCGGACCGTACTCCTTGGTAGTGTTCTGCGAGCGGCTGAGACCCAAGCACTCGGCCATCTTGTAGAAGACGTCGATGCTGTTGTACACGCCGCCGAAGATCTCCTGGCAGGGGCCCATGGCGAAGACGGGCACGTCCGTCAAGCTGTGCACGCCCTGGTTGTCCGAGGTCGGGAGCGTGCCGTTGACGATGAAGCCGGACTGCGCGTCGGACGGGTTCACAAAGTAGTTGTTCGACGCGAAGCCGGTGATGTTAGTCGCCGGGGTGCGGGGACCGTTCTTGTGGACTGTGAAGCGACCTTGTCAGTATGTGGCTACGTGAGAAAGGCGGAATGGAGGAGTTCTTACCCTGGTAGTTCTCGCGGTGGTCCGGGTTCGCGCTGACACCCTGGGCCAGCGTGTAGCGCGGGTCCCAGTTGGAGGGGAAGTTGGAGTCGGCGTAGCGGAGGTTTCCGGTATTGGTGTACTGCGAAAGACCGGACTGGCCGTAGACGCCGACGGCCTTGCGCTTGTTGCGGTCGGTGGTCTGCTGGTTCAGGTACTGGGTGTCGACGGAGCCGAAGACATCAAAGCCGTGGCCGTGGTCGGCGGTGACGACGATAAGGGTGTCCTTGAGCGCGTTCATGCCCTGCAGCTTCTTGATCGACGCCTTGATGGTGTCGTCGAGCTCGAGCAGCTCACCGAGGGCGCGGTCGTAGTCGAGCAAGTGCATCTGTTTGTCGATGGATGCGGCCTCGGACATCAAGAACCAACCCTTGTTGCCCGTGGCGCGCTCCTGCAGGATGTCGATGGCCTTGAGCGTCATCTCCTTGAGACCCGGCTGATCGGTGGCGTCCTTGCCGCTGCAGTCCGGCGCGCTCTTGACGTTCTTGAGGTTGTCGGTGTAGACGTTGCGGTCGAGCCACTTGGCCATGTTGGAGGTGGAGAAGACACCGAGCGTGCGCTCCTTGTTTGAGGCGGCCTGCAGCGAGGTGTTGCTGTTGACGAGCTTGTAGCCCGCGTCGGAGAAGACTTTGTAGTAGTCGAGACCCTGGTAGGTCTTGCCGCCGGCGCTCGGCGGGCAGAAGTTCTCGGCACCACCGCCGAAGAGGACATCTGGGCCATCCCACTCAGTCCAGGTGTAGTTGACAATGCCGTGGATGAAGCTGTCGATGACAGCGCCAGACTGGCCACGGTCACGAGTGTGAGCAGTGAGCGCAGCAGGGGTAGCGTCAGCAAGGTAGGCTGTGGTGACGATACCGATCGGGCCCTTCCAGATACGGTGGAACAGCTCGGCGATGGTCTCGACCTTCGGGTCGTCAAAGGGGTCCTTGGAAGAGTCGGCGTAGACACCGAGCGCGTTGACGGATGACTTGTGACCAGTGTACAGAGCAGTGGCGGAGTTTGCACTGTCGGTAATGTACGAGTCTGTGACCAGATGTTAGCTAATTTGATCAGCGTCAGAACGATCTCTCCAAGACATACCAAGCGAGTGCGTCATCTGGTGACCCAAGACCGGGAACTTGTCCATGGCCATGAGCGACTGGTAGCGGCCATTGACGGTCTTGTGGGCGATCAGGCGGGCGGCCGTGATCATGTTGGTCGTCATGCCGTCGCCGATGAACAGCAGCACGTTCTTGGTCTTGCGGACCTCGCTCATGGAGCGCACCAGCCACGACGCCGTCGTCGTGCTGCCGTTGTAGTTCAGCGTGGCCGTGTACTCGCCGGGCTCATACAGCGCGACGCGGCGGTACGCCTTGGCCGCGACGTTGACGACCGACGGCTTGTTGGCATCCTGCGCGAACAGGTCCTCGTACCACGAGAAGGTCCAGTTCTCGAGCTTGGGCTCCGCGACGCCGAAGAACTGCGTCGCCGGCTGCGCGGCCTTGCCGGCCTTCGAGATGGAGAAGGTGAAGTTGGTGTCCGGCTTGCCGTTGGTCGCCTCGGAGCCGTTGATCGGCGCGTGCACCTCGAGCCGGATGTCGAAGAACTGGCCGGCGAGGAAGTCTTGCTGGTCCGGCGGGAAGATGCAGCCGAGCTTGGGGCAGGCACCGAGACGCTGGAAGGTCTGGGCCGAGGCGAGGGTGGACAGGGCCGCGACGGCGGACGCGACGCCGATGAAGGACTTCATCGTGGAAGAAGCGTCACGCAGGGACAAGCGATAAGGCTAGAAGAGAGTGTGACCTTAATGGACACGAAGAGGGGAAGCTATCAATGGGGACTACTTATATGTATAACAAATGGACGAGCCCTGTGCGGCACGACCAAGCCTCGGGGCGACGACGAGAAAGAAGAAAGGCTTCGTTTCCAAAGTAGCACGTTTCTTCTTTCCCGGCTAGGAACCTGCAGAGAAGAAGAACGCCTCCACGTTTTGCTCCAGTGCAAGAGCAAAAGACAATTCCATATGGCAGACACGTGGGCGCCGTGCTTGCAGAGGCAATCGACTCAACATCTCCCCCATGCTTGCTCCGTCATATTACCATCGACGCCATCACAACAACGGGCGTAGCCAGGGTTCGGAGCAGAAGCCTCATTCGAATCAGACGAATCTGCTCTAGACTCTTGGCAAACTCGATCGAAGCAGACGGGTGGGAGCGAAGACGATTACCAGACAGGCAGGAGAAATGCGCAGGCAATGGCAAGGAGAACGCCTATTGAATTGGAATGCCAGGCGGACTGGTGGATGCTTGGAGCGCCTCCATTGCTTGTTGGCGTACCTGGCGCACCAGAAGCCGACCTCGTCTCGCACACGGCAGGGGCCCCTTCAGCCACTGAAAGTCTTGGAGAATTGAGCCAAGACGTGGATAATTGCTGTATTGGGGTGAGAATGAAAGTCGATGTCAGTCTTGGCGGGCGAGAGGTGAAGTCGGAGGGGCTTGGCGAGGGCGCCCGCGGGCAGCACGTGCACCGTAGATTGGCTGTGCTTGTTCCGACGTCGACTTTGCAGGTCGGAGTCGCCTCGCGGACGGCCAACACGTGCGCAGGGAAGCTCACCTTGCCAAGAACTTCTAGACGGAGCGGAGAGCGCGCCAGTGCGGCCCTGCGGCGGAGAGTTCCCACCTTGACGACCTTTCAATGCTGCCTCCACCCGAAGGAAACCACGAGGCAGGGCGAAAAACGTGGTGAGCCTTATGAGTGGATTCCCTGTCAGTGAAATGGTCACCACGGGACATGCTCGGCCAAATATGCAAGAATAGTAGGCCGCTGGCAACGGCTTCCTCTCTAAATCAGAGTTGTAAGTGGCGAGCCCGCAATGGGGACTGGACCCGCGAGGGGCGCGTTGGAGTCGAAGACCAAAAGCAATGTCGAAAAGCAAACAACTGCTCGATGTACTGCAGATCTCGTCTCGAATATGCCGCCTCGAACCTCCTGTCTCAACTCGAATTCCGAACGGATCACATCTAATACATCGAAAAACAAACAAGTTTTGTATGCACCGTAGATCCCATCTCGAACATTGCGTCTCGAACGAATTTCATCGAGATCGTGACAGTCACCAGACGGGTGGATATGCATTCGATCGAAAGATCCCAACAAAAATTTGAATTCTCTTCCCAAAGCGCCCGAATAAATGTAATGGTCATAAAAGTCGTGATCGTCATAAAACCTTTCCAGTGGAAATTGGATCCCCTCTTTCCCCCAGAAAACGCGCGCACATATTCTCCGCGCCTTCCCATGTAGACCCGTAGGCAATCCATCTACCACGATTACCTCTTCCTCATCGACCATGTGCATCTCCACTCGACCATCACCCCGGCAACTCGATTCCTAATCACGTCCTCCACCCTTCTTCCTCTCCTCAGCAGTCATTCATGATCAATTCATCACAAGTCGTTAGTCCGGCACATTCCTCCTGTTACGTCGCGAGACAACACCCAGGGAGAAGTGGTCCAGAAGAATAGAAGTCCGTAGACTACTCAGACCATATTATAAAGTTCTTCTAAGTATCTTTCCCAAAAAGCCGAAGAAGTGGTTTCGTCAATTCGTCATCAAAAGTTTCATCGTTCGTCGTCGTCGTGAAAATTCGTGATTTCAGCACTAGGATTTCAGAGAGCTTGGCTGCCTTCTTCCGTGAGCCCATCAGCAGCAAGAGCTACCGGCGGCGGCAACGGCACCGTCGCCGCAACAACAGCCGCCGTCGTCGCTTCAAACGGCAGAATCTCACGGATTGCCCTCCGCCAGCGGCCATCATCGGCACGGGGTTGGTCGTCGGTGAACCAAGCCGCGCAACGCTTCCGCCACGCCGCCTCCTCGTCGCGCTGGGACTGAATGAAGCGCGGTCCCATATCGAACTCCTCGTGGACCTCGCCGACACCTGCCGCCGCGAGGGAGACTGGGCTCGCCATGCCCGCAACGGCAGCAGCGCCGGCGTCGCCGCCCGCGCCCGCCGCCGCCGACGGGGCCGGGTGGTTCTCGTCGCGAAGGTCATCGATGCCCGCGAAGGGGTCCTCTTCATCCGTGTCTCCGTCCGTGACGGACGGAGACAACTGGCCCGAGGCGTCGCGCCCGCCTTTCCACTTCAGCCACTTCATCTGCTGCGGGTCGTAGACCATGCCGTTTTGGACTTGTACGGCGTGCCCGCTGCCGCCGCCGGGGCCCGTGGCGCCCGAGGTCGGGATTTTCGTGATCAGGGCCGGGCGCGAGGGCGAGGCGGATTTGAGCGGGAGGTCGTCGATGGCGGGAGGCAGGTGCTGGTGGCTGGAGTGGTGGTGAAGGTTGTGGTAGGAGGATGGCGTCGGGGTTTCGGCCGCGGGAGGGGCGTCGCGCTCGAACTGGGCGAGCGTGTTCTCGTTGCCTTCCCAGCGCAGAGTCTGAGGGTTGTAGACCATGCCTTTCTCGCCTGTGAACACGGAAAAAATGTCAGCATCAACAGAAAGCATACAGAACTCTCATCGGTCTCATCATCCACTCACTCTTAGCAATCCCATGCGACCCAATGCCCGAGATCAGAGCCGGCCGCTTCGCCGTGCGCCGCAGCCGCTGCGCATGCGGGCTCGTGTGCGGGCTGCGCGCGGCCACCTGCGCCTTCCAATTCGTGCTGAGCGGCTGCAAGGGCCCCTCGCTGCGCGGGCGCGAGTTGCTTGCCAACCGGCTCTCCCGCGCGATCCTACTGGCGGCAGTGTCACGCAAGTAGCTCGGCGTCGCATTCGCGCTGGGCGTGTTGTCGTAGAAGCCCTTGGTCGGGCTGACGGGCGTCTGGGGCGCAGGAGTCATCATACGATCCGGCATGGCGAAGTGCCGCTTTGGTGGGTCGCGGATGTCGCTACGGCTCTGGGTTTGCCGGAGACCAGGGCGTGAAGGGCCACGGGCCATTGGTTGTTTGGTGAATTTGCTCTCTTTCTGGAGCGAGGTGGGTAAGTCGTCAAAGATTTCCAGCTCGGATCCATCGCCGAAGTTTCGTCGGCGAGACGGCCGAGTCAAGGTCCGTTTCGCAGCAGCTTCTCGAGCGAGTGCTGCCGGTGCCAGGTCCGCCCGTTGTCTTGATGAGCGCGATGGCGTGTCGGGAGCCAGCTGATTTGAGAGACGAGAGTGGGAACGCATCGGCGGCGAGATGGCGCCGTTGCGGAAGTTGTCTGAGTCTCGTCGAAGATGCATCGGCATGGTTCGCTGCGTGGTGGCATGTGGTGATTGGAAACTTGATACACCAGCCGGCAGGAAGGGCGCATTGGGCTTGTTGAACGAATTGATACTAGGCGTATTACGCAGTACCGGCATCGAGCGCTTAGCACGAAGCAGTTGCGCACTCGTCGTTGTAGGTTGGCGACGCTGAGGTAGTGCGGAGGGGTTGCCGCTCTCCGGCACGGATTCCAGTCGGGAGGACTTGATCCCTGAAACTGGTCGTGGGATGTGTGACCGATTATAGACCGGCTTGTCTGTAGGTTTGTCGTGGAAATTGAGCGTAGTCGCTGGTCTTGACGATGGCGTCGTAGGCTTTGTCGGCTTCACTTGAAGATTCTTGTTCAGCTTGCGTTTCCGCACGTCGAGAATGTCGTGAGTGCCACCCAGGTCGAAATCTTCCAGGAAATTGTCACTGTCTTCAGCGAGTAATCTTGACTTCTTGTGGACATTCATTGTCGATGGTTGTTCGATAGCCGGGCTCGGCTGTGAAATATCAGAGAGGTCGGCATCCGCCGCCCGTCTCTTCTTCAAAATAGCTTCCAGATCCATGGGACCTTCTGGAAGCTCAAGGCCGTCGAGGTTATCCAACTCGCTGTCAGCAGCAACAGAGTCCAAACTCGGGCTCATCATAGACGTTGGTGAGCTCCGATTCCGAGCGTCACGTTTCGTGCCGGCGAACCGGATTCCCAAACTGCCTTCCAGATCATCGAAGTCATCTCCAAAATCATCGCCCGACGTGACGGAGAATGCATCCGACCGCGGCTTCAGCTGCAGCGGCGCCTCGGACATCTCCAGGTCGGCACCCCAGTCGTCCTCCACCAGCTTCGCGCGGGATTTCTTCTTGCCGAGCCGCTTGATGGTGCCGCCGAGCAGCGCGCTCGTGGGTACGTTGCTCGGCAGCGGGATGCCGGCCTGTTTGGCGGACTGGATCGCCTGCGTCGTGCTGTGCTCGTCGTTGGGTTGGATCGTGACGTTCCAATCCTCGTCGCCGGCGAGCGACTCGGACCGCACGCTGCTCAGCCGCGACGGCTGCGACGGCGCGTTGCTGCCGTGGCTGTTGCTCGCGAAGGCGTGGAAGTCGCCCTGAAAATCGGCGTCGTCGTCCCAGTTCTCCACCGACATGGCGGCGGTCGTGGCGGCCATGGTCGCCGTCTGCTTCTCACTTGCTGTCCTGCTTTGACGCGTGCGCACATGCAGAGTTTCCTCCTCTTCTTATTCCAAGGGCCAAAATCTCTCAAGCTCTCGCTCTCTCTCTCACCGCGGCCGGCCAAAGCACGCGCGTGAGGGTCGTGTCGGTATGTCTCACTCAGGAGGAGAGGTGTGTGCCGGATGTCGATCGTAGGGGTTGCGAAGATTTTCTCCTGCGTTGCGCTTGCTCATGCAGGAGGCAGGCACACTCACACACACTGGGCGGAGCGGTCGACGTGAGGTCGGCGGAGTGGCTGGGCGTCCCAAAGCGCGACCCGCGCGCGGCCGCTAGTCGGTGACAAAAGCTGGGGGGGCCGCGTTCCCCTTCACGATTCTCTGTGTCTCCCCCACACCACTTCTACCACTTCTTGTTGTGAATGGGATGTATATTGTTTGTGAATATCTGCAGAATAATTGTGAATGGAGACGTTTTCAATTAAGGTGCCTCGTGTTAATATCACATGCAATATAGATAGGCAGCCCAAGCAAGAAAAAGTGTCGTCGTGGCCAGTTTGGGCTGTGGGTGGTGCAACCACGACTTTTGCGCTCATCCCGTCTCCCTCCAGCCAACCCCGTTTTCCCAGCGTTTTCTCCTCCCGCGCGGCTTTTTTTATCCGCACGGGCGGCAGAAGCTACCCGCCTGCCTGCCCGCCTGCCTGTCAGAACGGAAAAGGGCGCGCCTTTCCTCTTGCAGCCGATGTCTTGACGCAGGGAAACGAGGGACGGTGCTGCTGATCACGACACGTCCAAACTGCCACCAAATGTTTCAGCCCTGGCATGTGGATAAAATACACAACCCCCTTCACAGACCGCCGATCTGTCAATGATAGGAGATAATCTTCACCATCCATGTGGGAAAATCCCTGATCACGAACGCCATATTGGTGAACAAAGGCTGCAGCCGCTGCACTGCCTCAAGCTTCTCCAAGCTCCGTGACCGAAACCGTGCAAGCGACCAGGCACCAGCAAGGCATCAACTGCCACAACGGCTGCGATGGTCCCTGGCCAACGGCGATATATCAGCCATATAAAACGATAATCAAGGGTTGCCGTTGGCAACGAATCCACGCATTGCTCTGCACGTAACGCAACGTATGCACGATTGCATAACTATCGTGAAAGCTTATCTCTTTCCATTTCCTGACTATTGCATCCGTCGCATCTCAGGGGTTTCTCTGGTCTTGAATCGCCGGGTCCGAGAGTTCCCGCTGGTCGGTTGACCCACCACGCCATCACACCGCTTTCCGACGTTGCATTGCATCTCAATCGTTAAGCGTGGCGACGACGATGGCACAAGCGCCGCCGCAGCTCGTTCGGCGCCTTGCGCGATCCGACAGGTCAGCCGGGAGCGAGCACCTCCTCGTCAAGCTCGAGCGGAGGGGTACGTCGGCCAAGAATCCCTTGGATCTGAAGCTCATCGGCACGGATCAAGAACACCTGTACCACGGGACCATCTCCCAAGACTCCCTGGGCTCACTGCAGGCGCCTAACTACACCGGCGACGCGGCCCAATGGCGGGAGATCGTGCTCTACGGCTTGCTGCAGCAGCGGCCCGCGACGCTCGCTGATACGGATCCCTTGCCGGAGCACCTCCAAAACCTCGAGCTCGTGGCGGCCATCAAGCCTTCCACCGCGACCCTGACACTGCGGAAGACCGTGCCCGGTAGCGGTATCACCCAACGTCTCGGCGAAATCCTTTTACAGGAGGACGACGAGCGCGAGGAAGTGGCCGCGTTCGAATGGGTCGACGTCGCCGTGGCGCGGGCAGATGCACTACGCGCCGATCTCACGGACCTACATGCCGAGACGGCGGCGCAGCGGGCCGAGATCGCGACGTTGACGGCCCGGCTGGATGAACTCGTGGCGGCGAAGAAGGCGCACGAGGAGGATCTGTTGGGCAAATTCGCGGCGCTGCTGAATGCGAAGAAGCTGAAGATTCGCGAGTTGCAGCATGTGCTGGCGACGAGGGGAAGTGGCGGGAAGATGGAGCCGGAGGCGGAGGCCATGAAGGTGGAGGAGGCGGAGGAGGAGGAACCGCCCGCAAAGGGGAGGGGTTCGCGACGGCGGAAGCCTGCTGCTGCTGCGACTGCGACTGCGACTGCGACTGCTAGGAAGCCCCGTGGTGGCGGAAAGCGGAAAGCGAAGCAGCCGGCTGATGAAGACTCCGATGAGGAGATGTTCGAGGCGACTCCTGCTGCCGCTGCACCGGCAGCGAGCGAAGACAATGACGAAGACGACGAAGAAGAAGGTCTCGCCGCCGTCACGCCTGAGCCCTCCGATGACGACGAAACGGAAGACGATGAGGAAGCCGCGGGGGTCGAGTCGCGACCACGATTACCGTCGGCTCCTCCTGCTGCAGATGAAGGTGGCGATGCGGACGAGGACGAATCGCGAGCACCGAAGAAGGTCAAGGAGCCGCCGCCGCGAAGGGCACTGCCGTTCAATAAGAAGCCGGCGAAGAAGGCCGAGCCGACTCCACCGCCGCAACCGCAATCGCAATCACAGTCGCAGCCGACGACGAGGTCGACGCGGGCGGCGACGACGGCAACTGCAGCGACGAAGAATAATAATGACGATGACGATGACGATGATGAGAGCACGACAGATGATGAGTTATGAACTTGTATGCTAGGAAATGCGACGCACTCGAGCAGGAGCAGATCACAATGAAACAGGCGTTCCAACCATGTTGGCAACGTTTGGAGATGGCTTTTGCCCCCAAGAACTTCATTGTTCGGCACCAATTATCGATGATCGTCACCATGGGGTGTGGGCGAGTTGATGACAGAACCCCTCAATGCATCGATCACCGATTCCTGACATTCGAGTAGGGCGCTCCCGTTGGCCGGCTCGTCCCACAGGCCGCGAGCGCCCAGCATTTGCTTGCACCGCTGCTTCACACATACCTATGCGCGTCTGTAAGCCAACGCCCTGCTCGTGCGAACAAGGGTATTGGAAGCCCGGCTGCTTCGTAAGTATAAGCCGTTGGGAACTCGTTTGAAGCGCCCATGATCATCTTCGTGATCTCCCAGCCGCCAGGATAGCCCCAGATATTGACACACAAGTGCTTCAAAGGGCCGAGTTGCTGTAACGGTAAGATCGCATTGTAAAGGCTTGTCTTTCGGCGCTGCAACTCCTCCTCAGAGGGGACATCGTCATCTGGCGCAATTGGGCATAAGTACAAGCCCACGTCGCCCGGAACAACAACAGTGATCGACAGGTTGGATGACACGACATGGGTTCTGATTTCTTCAATCGTGCGTTCCCAATCTATGAGCTCTGGGCTACCCGCAGAACACCAATCAAGGAGTGATCCGTCGCTAGGGTTCGGGTAGGAAGGCCTGTTAAAGACGACTTCAAGATACCGTAGGTAGCGCAGTGCATCCCTTGGGATCACGTCCATGAGAAAGGTCGAAATATGCAACCGACTTGGTAAGTTCTGCAACCCATGAGCCCACCACGTCGCTTCATCTGGCCAGACTACAATGCGATTCTGACTGAAAAGGACTTGCAACGCGTCCTGTCGAAGGATAGAGCATATCAGGAATAGCGGTGTCGGTGGTGCCCAGCACTTCAGCTTGCTATAGCTTGAGTACACTGTATGTCGATTTTTACAGAAGCAGCCTCGGCCGCCAAGCTTCTCTTGACAATATGCGCGCTCGAGATCATTTTTGTCATACTCGTGCGCAACTTCGGTCGTCTCGCTCTTGTCCTTAGCAATTGGATGGAGATGGAGGAGGAATGGCGTACAAATCTCGCTCTGCCATGGCTCGCCACGTCTGATGTACCAGCCACGGTGTGGACTCCATTCTACTTCATTATCCGGAACCACAAGATCAGTGTATTCGAATATGTGCCGGCGGATCTCGGTGGGAAGGTCCATGAGTGAACATGGGTTCTCGCGACGACGGAATTGCGGTGAAGTTAGGTGCAACTCTGTCTCGCGGGATTCAGCTGGGCATACTACGCGCTCGACGGCTGAACGAGCTAATCTCCCAAGCGCCTCGATCTTGTGGCGGGCAAGCCTGATATTGCATTTGGCCATATAAGGCTGGGTCTCGGTGAGGAAGGGTTCGAGGGCGAGCTGTCCGGTTTCTGCGTCAGCCACGTCACAAGTAAAGTCCAGTTCAAGAGTTGCAGGCCGCAAATTGGGCCGGATTCTTTCATTCCAGACCCGAGCCCAGTTCCGAAGAACAGCCTTAGAGGACGATTAGCACGACTAACTGATTTAGTGGAATATGCGCCCTTACTGCGTGGAGGTCATTTGCTACAGTAAGCGGTCGTGATCGAGAGTAGTTGCTGATTGAAAGGAAATCGAGATCACCCTCGTTCCGCTTGGTGTCGGTTCGATTGGTCTGGGATGGCCATTCAAACGTTGGCTGAGTTGCCTCATATTGTCGGAATAGTGTCAGCGGGTCCGGCTGCTGTTCATGAGCGGAATGCTCTTCGCCACTCGAACCCTGTGATTCCTGTCGAAGATCCGGGTCCCGCTCATCCTCACACCACCAGCCTAAGCCGCACGAAGTCGCGTTCAGATCAACAGTAAGCCGTCTTAGTGCATGGATTGAACTAGGTCGCAACCTGCTTAGAGCATCCAGGCTGCTATCGTCCTTGGCTCGGATTACGATCTGACAGTTCGAGTAAATATGTTGAGAGAGTTCGTTGTATATTGTTGAGCAAGAGAGCAGGAGGCTCAGTGTAGCAGATTCAAACGGTGATGAACATTGAGACGATTCTGCTGGCTGGTGGTTGAGATCGATGTTGATAATGTCCGAGAGATCTCTTGCCGCCACACAGATCCACCTGTCTCTGCAATTATGTGGTGTCCCGATGCTGGGTGCACCTGCATGAGCATATATCGTTAGTCGAACTTGTGTTGGCAATAGCAGGAGCGACATGATCGTGAGATTGCTGTACACAATGATATTTCGGTCGCTGGTTAGGGTTTCTATGAATTCAGGCGGAAATCCGAGTCAGCACGCTTCCTCAGCAGGCGTCACTTGCATTTGTGACATCGATACGCACGCGCCCATAAATTCTCTCATCGAGCAGCAGGAATAGTCTCAGGCAACCATAATGACTCAGTTGCTCGCCCGGCAGTGCAGGCTGGCGCGTAGAGAAGTGCAGTGTTGCATGAGGCGCAGCTAGACTTCGGCTTGCCGATTGGCCACGGGCTGATGAGAACGAGCAGACCTGTGCCATAACTTGAACGCCTCAACAACCATCGATTCGAGCATCACGCAAGCGATGCTCCAGGGAACCTCTTTGCCAAGGCATTTCCATTGTCCAGAAACTTTTCTCGAGCAAATCGATCCCGCACCACAACCAGACAACCGACATCATGCTATCACTCCCAGACTTACCCGCCGAATTGATGGTACAGATCATGTGCCGATGCCCCGATATCAAGACGACTTTACGATTATCAGCCACTTTCCGCAGCGCTTACCAGATCTGGTGCGATAATGCCGCGTCCGTTGTCTCTACAGTCTGCTCCTTCGCCCGTGAAGATCTCGAAGATGCGCTTGGCCTTGCCAAGCTCGAGGCATCATTCTCGTTACAACCATTTCTACCGCCGCCTGCGAATGGCAACTCGAGCGACATGGTTCGTTGCAACTTACCGTCGATCGAGAGGACGTTTTGTTGCATTTCGATTCTCCGCGAATACTACGCCGCCGACTTGGTCGATCGAACCAAGCATGACAGATATTGGAAGAACATGAACTGCTGTGTCGAGCCTCTCTCGGACTGCTCCAAGGGGTATATTATGGTCCGACGTTTGGCCATCGGATACGACCATCAAAGCATCCTTCCAGAGGCATATGCTAGTTTGCACGAAAGCTCCGATTCGGAGCTAGATTGTGTTTATACGGTGGCTGTCAGTATCCAACAACAGTGCGAGGCTCATTGGGGTCGGATGGGAATCGAGAGGCACGATGGTGAGCTGGCATGGTGGTCTGATGAGCCCGATTTCGAAGAGTACTACATGCCACTCTCGTGGGAATTCGCGATCCAGGCCATCTACGCAGAAACTAGTTTCCGATTTTCTGCGGCGCTGGACTGGTTAAAGAAGCAAACATTCGACTCACTTCACCTTGCATTTGGCCAGGACTTGGTCGGGCGTATGTATGGTTCATACAAGACGCCTTGGACCAATCTATGGCGCAAAGCCGATACCGATCATGGGCTCGAACCTGAGTCTCCAAGAAATCAGCTTAGCTTATCTTGAATCGCATACACAATGCATTCTCTTCCTATATACCTTGCTATAGTGCCATGGCACGATGTCCACAGCAGCCCTTGGTCTTGGTGAGATCTCGAAGTCATAGGCCCGAGTTCAACGGAACCGGTCTTCGGACACGTTGGAGGATCTCAAGTACGCCACGGGATACTGATGTACCGTACGAGCGATTCATAAGCTACTTGTTCATGGTATGAGGTTTGATATCACATGGAGATAATAAGTCGACCTCGATTATGCGAAGAGACTTGCGATAGCACGCTATGTAACACAAACACATCTACAGTGCAAGCAACATCCGACTTCTGGTGTCGAGTCGGTCTGGATATATCTGAGATCGAAAAACAATAAGATTGATCATATGGATGGCCTTTGGGCTTTTATAGTAAGTTCCCACGTTCATGATATCAAGGATGGTCCGGCGTATCATGCTGCTTGTCTCGCGAGAGTTGGAGTCGACGGGTTTGCTAAGAGGAAGTGAGGTACGACGCGTACTTCTTGGACTTGATAGTGATCTGACCTGCAGGGATTTGTGCTGTTCCGCTTGGAATCACCGTCCATGAAAAGTGGCTAGCGAAAGCGGAACAGCCCTTCAATTTCCAGTTCTGCGAACGTGTTAGCATGATCTGCATCTACAACCCAAGGCTTTTCAATTCGTACCCCGTCTGCGTCCTCGCCGCAAGGATTGACGATCTTGTGGCCCGTCGTGCCAGATTGCGCGACGGCGACCACCTTACCTGGGGGGTTTTTTGTGGTCAGTCTTCCCTCACCAAGGATATCACACATCGACCAGCCTGCCATGACCTCGCCACAATTCCCTCCATTTTTGTGTCCGGCGGTCTCGCCGCTCGGAAGGACGACGTCGCACTGTTTCAAACCATCGATGATCGCTGCCGGGCACAAGCCCTTGCCGTCCAGGTTAGTCCAATACAGCTTGCTGCCGGCCTCCGGGTCTTTAGGCGTGAACTTGGTGTACGGGATACTTCTCCCACCACTCTTCATCGACGAAGCGATGATGGCCCAGTCACCAGTAACGACGACCGTCACAACTGTCGGTGGTTGTTTGACCTTCTGCATTGCCGGAACTATGCCCTTCTGACGGTTGAACTCAGTGATCATGCCCTAATGTGCGTTGAAAGCCAGATCGACGATTTAGCCGTCCGGCCAGTTGTAAACTCCAGGGATCTCCAGGCCAACACCAAAAGTAGTCATGTCATTCATAGCGAGTTTTGCGTTCATCTTAATGTCTGTGCAGTGTCAGGGATGCGCAAATGCTGGGTTCAGAGTCGGACGAACCAAGTTCACTGGGGGTGATGGCTATGGCCTGCAGCGCCAGCGACAGAACCGAGCCGAGAAGCAAGGCTTGATGATGGAGAAACATGGTCGCTGCGATCGCAATTCCAACGATGAATTGTGGGCCGATGAGATGTTCAACTCGGCCTATGGTTCGCAAGATAGATGTAGATGAATGATTGAGATGAATCTCGGCATCAATCCATGGGAGTGTCGCGATATTTGACCAAGGAGGCTTCTCCGTTGCTCAATCATGCCAGATCTTCGAGTCCCTTCAGCTTCACGAAGCGAAATGCCGTTACCAATGAGCTCAGCCATGTCGACGATAGCTTCACGGATATTGCATACTGAAGACAGTTTATTAGGCAATGTCGACAGGCGACGTCCGATGAGCCTGCTGACGCGTTTCAATTGCCGCAGTCTCGATGGTACGACCTAGCCAGTGCAACAAGTCGAGGCTCCTGGCACATTTCGAACATTGAATAGAAACCTCCTCGCAGGCCCGATACTCGGTGGCCTCCCTGGACGACAGCGTGCCGTAACTTACACCAAGCGGAAGCTGGACGCGCCCGCGGGCAGAAGCCGCTGGCGGCAGCGACGTGACATTTCAGGCCATCGTTGCTACGTCTCTTTCTGGCCTTGATTCATCTCCGCGAACTCAGGCGATTCGTATTCACAGCAGTGCTTCGTCTCGTGCTCGCGTAGAAGGCTGGGTTTTGGACGCTCGGGCGCCACGACACGCCGCACTCGGCTGCTGAGCCGCGTTTCGGCGGATGGACTCATGTCATTTACATGGCCTAGCCAAAGAGGTCATTGCCGCTCCTCTTTTTGGCCTGAGGCACGTTCACGAAGCCGTTTGAGGAAACTCATGTGAGACGAACATGAGGTTCGTCGTGGCTGGAGCCAGGATCATGGGGTGCTTGCGAACGTCGTGCATTGGCACGATTGGAAGGCCAGGCGTCACGCTAACCGCAATAGGATATTCCCACGCGCGAGAGGACGATGAAGTGAGCATTAGCAATGACACCTTCGTTCGCTGCATGTGACGTCGTTCGGGGGCGCAAAATCAGATATCCACTTTGATTATTTTGAGACTCTGATTCCCCAATCTTCAACTTCTCATTCTCTGTTTGTTGTATCTTCAGCACTATATCAAAGTGCGCCACACCTCACATGCTCCACGTCAAGCTCTCCCAGCGCCCCACCACGATTTCCAGACGCCTCGCCCAGATGGCGAACCATCTCAGCAGCAGCAGCACCAATGGCGCCTCGGGTGGCGTTGCCACATCAAATGGATCCTCATCACATAGAACCTTCAGCATCCGCGACCTGCCCAAAAGCAACAACTTCACGCAAAAGCTCCCTCCCGATGCTGAGTATCCGACGCCGGCCTCCTCCCACGCCACCGAGCGCAAGCTCCTCGGCCCGCGCCTCGTGAAGAATGCAGCGTATACATTCGTACGGCCTGAGCCTATGAAGTCTTCCGAGCTGGTCGGCGTGTCCGCAGCGGCCCTCAGAGACCTCGGAATCGACCCCGCCTCTGTGCAAACAGAGGACTTCAAGCAAACAGTTTCTGGCCAGAAGATCATCACCCTTCCCTCATCCTCCGACTCGGCCGACGACACTCCCACGCCCAAAGACACCGACATCTACCCCTGGGCGCAATGCTACGGCGGCTACCAATTCGGCCAATGGGCCGGGCAACTGGGCGATGGGCGCGCGATCTCGCTCTTCGAGACCACGAACCCAGCGACCGGCGTGCGGTACGAGGTACAGCTCAAGGGCGCCGGCAAAACGCCGTATTCGCGCTTCGCGGACGGCAAGGCGGTCGTGCGCAGCAGCATCCGCGAATTTGTCGTCAGTGAGGCGCTGCATGCGTTGGGGATCCCCAGCACGCGCGCGCTGAGCCTGACCATTGGCGCTGAGGAGCGCGTGCGCCGCGAGATGATGGAACCTGGCGCCATTGTGGCGCGCTTCGCGCAGTCGTGGTTGCGGTTCGGCACGTTCGATCTTGCGCGGTCGCGCGGTGACCGGAAATTGATCCGGACGCTGGCAGACTACGTCGCCGAGGAGGTGTTTCCAGGGTTGGAGTCGTTGCCAGCGAAGGCGGCTTCGACGGCAGAAAAGGACGTCGTGACTCTACCCACAGGGGTGCCGAAGGAGGAATTGCAGGGCTCTGCAGAGAATGAGGAGAATCGGTATACACGACTCTATCGGGAGATTGCGCGCCGCAATGCGAAGACGGTCGCGTACTGGCAGGCATACGCCTTCACGAATGGCGTGCTGAATACCGACAATACCTCCATCTATGGTCTATCTATCGATTTCGGACCCTTTGCATTCCTGGATAATTTTGACCCGAATTACACGCCAAACCACGACGACCACATGCTACGTTATTCATACAAGAATCAACCGTCTATCATTTGGTGGAATTGTGTGCGCCTTGGTGAGGCTCTTGGAGAACTGATTGGTTCGGGTGCTCGTTGCGACGAGAAGGAATTTGTCGAGGAAGGTGTCAGCCGGGAATGGTCGGAGGAACTCGTCAAGCGCGCCGAAACGCTGATCGAGAAGACGGGCGAGGAATTCCGCGCGGTATTCCTGGCTGAGTACAAGCGTCTCATGGCCGCCCGACTCGGTCTGAAGCAGTGCAAGGAATCCGACTTTGAGGAGCTGTTCTCGGAGCTGCTGGATACTCTGGAGGCCTTGGAGCTGGATTTCAACCACACTTTCCGCAAGCTGAGTTCGTTGTCGACTGAGGAGATCGACACCGAGGAGAAGCGCAAAGAGGTCGCCAGTCGCTTCTTCCACCATGAGGGCCTGAGCAATACCGTCGGCTCCGAGGCCGACGCCCGGACCAGAGTCGCCAACTGGCTCGAAAAGTGGCGTGCCCGAATCTTGGAGGACTGGCCAAACTCCCCTGAAGCGCGGGACGAGCGCATGGCGGCGATGAAGGCGGTCAACCCGAAGTTTATCCCACGATCGTGGATCCTTGACGAAGTGATCAACCGAGTCGAGAAGAAGGGCGAACGCGAGATCCTGGATCATATCATGACCATGGTCCTGTCGCCATTCAATGACGAATGGGGCTGGAACCGCGAAGAAGAGGAGCGTTTCTGCGGCGATGTGCCCAGGTACCAGCGGGCGATGCAGTGCTCTTGCAGCTCTTGAGCTTCTCAAAAGAGCCTGATCCCCAATCCTTCCGAGGAAATCGACCAGCCACGTGCTGGCTATTCACCTTCGCTATCGGTCCCCATCGGCTACTTTCACGCTTTCCACCATCACAAATTGCGCGTCCGGAAACTCCCCGAACACCTCCCTCACGGCATCGACCAACACACCCAGCGTGACGCCCTGCGCACGCGAGCCCGAGAATCGCTGCCGCGTCTTCGGCCGCCGCGGATCGTAGTCGAGATGCGTCACGAACGGCGCCCGGCCGCTGCCCAACTCATACACGCACCGCGAGCACCAGAAGTCCGTGAACGGCGGCGTCGCCGCCAGCATCTCACGCCAGCGCATCGCTTTGCCCTCGCTCTCTGCCGTCGTCATGAACCGCGCGTGTTGCGCCGCGCTGACCTCCACGTTGAACGTCCAGACGCGCGGCCGCGCTGGTGGTGGCGGGTTATCGAAGGCGTCGTAGATGCCGGCGAAGGGGTACGCGGAGCCCCAGCTGCGCTGGCCGAGGAGCAAGAACGGGATCCAGGGGTTCGGGCGGCCGGGCGGGCCGCCATGCGGTTGCTGCCAGGTCTCCGCGTCGGCGCCGTCGGTCGGCGTCGAGAGGTAGAGGCGCCGGCGCAGCGGGCTGGAGCGCTGGAGCAGCGCCTGCCAGGTCCGGCTCGTCGTCTGCGCGAGCAGGACCGTGCGGATCGTGTTCAGCTCCTGGTGCGTGTTGGCGGTGGGTAGCGCGAGGAGGATCAGTTCGAGTAGCTCGTCGAGGGAGAAGACGCGCGAGGCGGCGTTCATGGTGGAGGGACACCGCTGGCGGTCGCTTGTGACGTCGATCGATCGCGGTTGCGACAAGTGAATAGATGTATTGCTGTGCACCACCACTGCCTCCTAGAAGTTATATTCTCTTGTGTCTGTTGTCCGTCCTGCCGTCACCTAGTTCGTATTGTTCCGACAGTTTCCTGGCGACCCTGCTCCCACGGCCGGCGTGAATCCTCTTTAATTATCCAACGAAGGCGGTCAGCCCAGCTGGTTTGGTGACCGCTTCCCCGGCTTTTTTGGCTCTCATTTGATGATGACAGCACACACCCACCCACACGCCTTCTCATATAAGTCCTGCCCGAAAACGAAGATTAGGCCTCTGGCAAATCGATCGGTTGAAATCAATCTGTTTTTCCGTTGAGGAATCGATCATTGATGCGCTGGCTGCCGTTTCTTGTGCGACGCATGCACCCGGCCCTGCACGCTCACCCCGGGCGCGATCGTGGTGGGAGCCCCATGATTCATTCGCGTTGGGAGCGGAGTGATCCAGTCTATGGAAAGGAGATAAAGGGGGAGAATGAGGAGCAGTGCTGCAGCAGTTAGTATAGCCTTGCGATCCCATACTTCCTCCACGGGACGGGTGGGACGTCTTCCGCCCCGGGCGCCCCGATAAGGCTTGTACGACGGCGACCACCATTCTCTTGCCTGATCCTACTGTAGGCATGATAGAGCGAGAGGCGGCGATTGCAACGTTTGTTCCCCTCATCCATTCACGCATCCAGCCTCTGTCTGTTCGCGATGCACACACATACTTACACAGAATCTCGTTCGACCTTATCTCCCACCAGTGAAAGCCACCACAGTCGTAGACCGCATGGAGACTCTGCATCTTGTTTCCCCTCCTTCCCTCAAGGTATCCGAAGCCAGAGATCAATCAATCATCGATCCATCCCGCCATCCGACGACGTGACCACCCACAGAGTCTCTTTCTCCTCACGTTACACAGCAGGTACTGTACAGTATGCGCCAGTGGAGAGAAAGTTTCCACGCTTGACAAGCCACGGCGTGCGCATGTGTCACCTCATTTGGGTCGTTCTCCCTGCTTCGTTCCTCCAATCGTCGGAAGGATTGATGCGCTCGTTGGGAGAAGTGCGGAGCCGAGGAGACTGTCGAAGGAATGGGAGTAGGGGTGGAGACGCCATGTTTGCATAAGTTGTGCTCCTGTTGAGAAGAAAAGAGAGACGAGCAGGACATGAAGCTTTTCGGTTACCCACTATTCTATACACGTTTCCGCGCCGCATTCGTCAACGTCTTGACAGAATGCGTGATTGGCATGCGCGAGACGAGGCATAGTGAGGAGAGGACCCGACTCCGATCCACTTCGTCTTTGCTCTATCATCACTCCCACCGTGCCATCGCCATGACTTTTTCGATCAGGCCATGCCGCACCCGTCCACAATGAACGATAACAACTCTGCTCCCGCGAAACCATAGCAGAACGTTCTCTCCTCCTAGCCAAGTCATCCAAACTCCCAAACAAACCCGCCCGTTCGCAGGAACGCCGTATCCGGCCGTTCCGCTGCCTGGTTGGGCTTCGCCGAACCACCAGCACGACCAACCACACACCCCGGTACTTAGAATCCAGTCGAGTCTGGTGAGTAATGTGAGGACTGATTTCTCATCATCCGGTCATCATCGTTTCGGGTCGCTCGTCCGTCCGGTAGAGGGCGTTCCTGCGGAGAAGAAAGCCTTGGCGGCGTCTGCCCGGTATTTGTACATCTAGGGGGAGGTAGCCACCGCCTCTTCTTTTCGTCGTCTGATGTTTCTCGGTGCGTGGTTCGCATCTCGTCTTCCTTTACCACGGACGTCGGGATTATTCATCATCACAGCACAACCTAGCTCCACACAGCGCACGCGACGGGACCTACGACTCCCAGCATGTCGTCATTCAAAGTGCAAGCGACGAGGCATGGACAGGAACCAATATCAATGAAAGAGGACTTTATGAATTTTGAACAGTTTTTTTAATCATCTAGTTAGCCCGGTATATTGTTTCCTCCCATTACATTTGTCGGTCTCGACCGTAGCGAACAGGATAGCGTTGAATAAGCGAACGGGGAGGAGGAGATACAACACTCTCGAAACACGCAGGAAACCCCAAGTTCATCATTTGACACGGCACGACGGTCGATCCGGAGACTCTCGAACGACCCGCCAGCGACCCGCCGCGAATCCGCACCACATCTCGCAAGTAACAAAACGCTGAGCTCTTTCCACCTCACGAAATCTACGCCTTCGGCGCCGCGACCTTCGCCGGCGGCAGGCCGAGGCCGTTGCGGTTCCGGAAGAACAGGACCTTGGAGTCCTGGCCCTGGGCGCCCTCGTTCGGCTCGACCCACTGGCACCAGCGGGCGCTCTTGTAGAGGGCGGCGACGAAGCCCCAGCTGCCGCCGCGCGTATCGGCGCGGTAGTGCGGGCCCATGACCTTCTTGATCGCCTCGGTGGCCTCGTCGGCGTGGTAGAAGGGGATCGTCGAGATGTAATGGTGCAGCACGTGCGTCTCGACGATGCCGTGCATCAGGTGCCGGCCGATGAAGCCGAACTCGCGGTCGATGGTCGCGGCGGCGCCGCGCGTGAAGTTCCACGCATCGCCGGTGTAGTGGGGAAGCGAGGGGTCGGTGTGCTGGAGGAAGGTGATGGCGACTGCGAGGAAAAGCGTCAGTACAATGGGTTTTCTGGATCAATGCTGATTTGCTGCTAGAACTTACCGAGCCAGTGGTTCACCCACAGGTAAGGCAGACCGTACCAGACGAGCAGGTTCATGGCGCCGTAGGTCGAACCGACCCAGTAAAGAGCGAGGCCGGCGAGCAGGAGACCGAGATCTGACAGCAGGATGAGGTGCTCATCCTTGCGCTCGTACAGCGGGCTGGAGGGCAGGAAGTGGTTGACGGCGCCGGAGCCGTTCTTCTTGCCGACGCCCTTGCCCTCGGGCTGCTTCTCGTGGAAGTTGTGGCCGGTGACGTTGGTGAAGAGGTACATGGGCCAGCCGAAGAGCTGCTGCAGGATCATGTCTGCGGCAGTGTACAGGGGAGCGTCCTCGAGCAGCTCGTGCATCTCGTGCAGCAGCGCGCGCGTCTTGGTCGCGTGCTGCTCGCGCGTGCGCGGCAGGAAGACCATATCGCGCTCCATGTTGCCCGTCGCCTTGTGGTGCTTGCCGTGCGAGATCTTCCAGCTGAAGTACGGCACCAGCAGCGCCGAGTGCAGCACCCAGCCGACCGTGTCGTTCAGCGTCTTGCTCGGGGAGAAGGATTGGTGGCCGCACTCGTGCGCCAACACCCACAGGCCGGTGCCGAAGCAGCCCTGCATGAAGGTGTACACGCCCCACAGCGCGACCCGCAGCGGGTACGAGGGCACATTCTCGGGGGTGCAGTAGGTGTTGAAGGCGTAGAAGGTGGCGGCGAGGAGGGCGATGTCGCGGGCGACGTAGTACAAGCCACGGGCGGCGGACCGCTCGAAGCAGTGCTTGGGGATGGCGTCGCGGATGTCCTTGATGGTGTAGTCCGGCGGCGTGAAGGCGTTGCCGTACGTGTCCACCAGCTTCGACTTGTTGAACTCTTGCTGGAAGTCCTCAACGGAGCCGAGCGAGGAGAGCGAGGTCGACGAGGCCGACGCGATCGGCGAGTCGCCCGGCGAGCTCACATTGGAGTTGGCCCGGGTCGACTGAACGGACTCGAGAGTGGTGGTGCGGCGGAAGGGTGCCTTCTGCGGCAGGGCGGTGGTGGTGCTCATCTTGAACTTTTTGGTGGGTGTGGAAAAAGCAGATGGAGCGGGCGATTTTCAGGGTTCGCAGAACGAGGGTCTCGCTCTTTCAATTATCCTGGTGAAGACCTGCTGACTCCTCCTTTTTCGTTTCGGCAGGCGGATAATTAATGAATGATTCGACCGCACAATACCCGGAAATGCGGTGAACGCAGCACAGGGCCAAAAAAGAGCTTGGCGCGTTGGGAAGCTCAATGTTGAGAGCGTACCAGACAAAGAGATCTTAGCTCGTGCGAGTCAAGACCGATCCCCAGGGGGAGAAAGGGTAGCGAGGGGCGGCTTTGCGTTGTGGGAGAGTGAGGGGACAACGAGGGAATGAGGGACGAAATCCACCCGCAACGAGATATATATGTCGGGAAGGGGGTTGAGCGTGTGGCCACAGTCTGGTGCATGCACTTCCTCACTGAACCGACGACCTACACACATGCGCGGCAAATCAAATAACATTCAGTGCTCGCTGGGGAGGAAAAAAGGGCAATCGCTAGAAGATCGTGCCTCGGACATATTCGCGCCAGGCACAGCCAGCCCTGGGCCGCTACGGACTGCTAGCAAAAGTCGTGCCACGACCTAGCGACTCCCATGCCCACCACACGCGAACACTCTGCGGCTTGCCCGCCAGGAGATCATTTACTTGTAATAGTAAAGAAGGGCGCCCTGCGCAGTCTCACCAGCTATACCTTGCCGTCGAAGAATCTAATTGACTTCCGGTGAACTCTTCCACACCGCGATTCCCTTCCGCCATCCACTTTCCGTGCCGGGAACCTCTCCAGATTGTATCACAAAAAAAAAGTGCGGTGGGCGGGCAATCCACAAGTCTGGGGGCGGCGAGCGTGAGAGGCCGCCGAACGGAAACGAGGGACATTCTTGAGGGTTTCGGCTCTTAGCGTGCTCAGGGACGCAAAAGCAGGAAAGTCTCGCCCTGGAGGGCAAGCAGGTAAGAGGCAGAGGCGATGCCGCCAATTGGCTGCCCGCTGGCGCTCTGTCGCCCGCCCGCCATGGCGAAGCCGGACCCGTCTCGTTATCGCACCCTGCGGCATGGCACTCCCGTTCGGCGGGATTCCTGCACAACCACCAGCAAGAATCCGCGCTGCTGCGAGGGCCCCCGTTCTCCCAATGCTGGGGCTTTCTCGATTGCGTTGCGAGATACGGAGGGGGTCCGCCGTGGTGGTTCGTGTATCGACAAGCCCCCAATACTTACATCTTCATCATGTATATACGAGATGTAATAGCCCTGCAACGAGCTGTCCGTTCATTGAGCCAGCCCGAACTGGAATGATGCCATCGGAAAAGAAAGGTTTTGACTTTGCTTCTACATACACGAGGTGACGAGCATAACCGCTCGGAACTCTGGGGCGGGTCGCTCACACGCAAACTGCCTGTTCAAGGATTGGGCTGGTTTCGGAAGATTAAGGCTTGCTCTGCCAAACGCATCGTGGCGGCGGCCCACCGGCAAATCCATGCAGCTGGATGTCACCCACGACCGCCCGCCCGCCCCGCCGTGAGGGTGTCCCGAAGCAGTGCGGTATGCGCAGTCAGGCACGATGCAATCGACCATCTCGGCGCAATCCTGCTGCAAGCCAGCATGTGAAGTGGCCGGACGGACGAGTAGCTATCCAGCAGCATTGGACCTGCAAACCCACATCCGTCGAGACACACCCACGAAGCTTGCTTGGCCCGTCCGTCCCCAACGCTGCAGGGCTTGTGTTCGCTCGTCGAATAACGAGAGACTGCTGTGCATCGTCCCTATCCGACCTTCGGACGGGAACGCGTCTTCATTGTTGTGTTTTTGCCACCCAAGAACGCGCCCAGCCCGCCAGGGCAACAGAATTGCCTCGTGTCTCGAACTTCGCCGCGGTGGGCCCCACGTACAAGGGGGGTGGAACTTCACACCGCTGGGCGATCGGCGCGAAGATCTCCATCTACCCACCTGCAGTGTGCCTGCCACTCATGCCCAGAGCCGGTCCACTAGAATCCTATAGCCACTTCCCTCGCGTTCGAGAGGGTTATCGCCCCCTTCGGTGCGATTCATGTGAACGAGACAACAAACAATAGGACAAGCACAATTCGTCGTTGAGGATTCGTGCAGCAGGACAACAACGGTAGGTTCTCGCGGACGGCCATCCTTCTGAGACTACATCCGCGTCCTACCGTCATACCCTCGTGTACGGTGTCTCACTCTCCGACGGCACCACAATCCGACCTCGTGGCCGGCATGCTTCCCGCCCGCGTCGGCAGCACAGCAGTCTTCCCGGACCCGCACGCACTTCTAGAATGTCTGTACTGTGTCGTGAGCGTACAGTCGTCAATTCACGCGCGCGGTCGTCCTTTGAGTTCAACACGTTGCAGACGGGATACCGCTGTACGGCATCCGCATGTCCCTCAGCCAATGACCATGAGCACGCAACTCCGTCGAAGCAAAAAGCAATCCAGTCCAGTATCTGCGTGAGAACGAATATCCCGGCTGGACATTCCAGGGATTGGCATTGAGTTACCTGGGCCAAGCACATCGCTGGGTCGGCCGTAGCCCTGGGGGGACGTTTCGAAAGCCCACCTGCTACACCTCGGGACGTTCATTCGGCACACGTCCAGGTGGCGGATAATAAAAGAGTTGAGAGAAGACCCTTCGTCCCAGGGACCCGACCTTGGGCCGATCGAGTCACGTGCAGTCCAAAGATGGTGGGTGAGATGTCGCGCCGAGCCGGCCGTCTGGGAGAAGCCGCTGCTGGATTGTTCCCGTGAGCGGGAGACACTATTAATCTGGCTGCCTGGGAGAACCCGCGCGGCACGGGCGCCCACGCATCGCCCTTAGGGTTCTGTACAGATCAGATGTTGGGGTAGTCCTCAGCAGAATGAATGCTTGTGGAGTGCTTACCGCCCGACAGAGAAGCGGCGTGGTTTTGAAACTCTGCAATTTCAGCTGTGGCAGCAAGGATCTCCCCTCTGGAGCCGAGCCAGTAGCTCCTTGGTCAGATCGGCGAGATCGAAGGTCGACGATGCCAGTTTCTTGTGCCTATGGGCTTGGATCTGCTGTTCCGAAACGGACCTAAATTGATGCATCTGGGCGGATTCTTCCGAGGTAACTTGTGTACAACATGGCCACGATGGCTTGGTCGCCGAACTTCTTCGGCTGACTTCATTCGGAGACCGGCACGCAGGACTGGCAAGGCTGGCTTTCACATGTTAATGTGCAATCACCTCGTGCGTACCCGTCTTGTCGAAGCATGCGAGTTCTCGAGACTGGTGGTATATGGTGGTATATGGCGGAGTGCATGGCATCTTTAGCGTTATCCTCTGTGCATGCGACTTAGGGTTATCCTCGGATCGGGACCATGGCCATGAACGTCGGTCACTGTACGTGTCATTATAGATCCCGATAATAAGAATGTACAATGAAAAAGGAACTGGAAACTAGAAATTGTTCGCTCATTGCGGAGTGTAACCCACATGCCTTTGTACGACAATTTGTGTCGGTTGAATCTGGGTGTCGACACTGCTTGGAAATGTAGTCCGTTTGAGCTGTGCATTCGAGAGATCGTGGGACTAACATTCGATCATATAAAGGTAAAATGAGGATAGCTTTCTATCGGTCATGAACTCGTACTGCAATCCGTCGATTCCACCAATGGTCTGCACCCACAATGTGACATGATAAACGATCTCGCCTGGAGCGAGGATCCGACGTGAAGATCCAAGCAACCAGCCACATATGTCCTTATTCTCGTCGCGCCTCACGACAAGGAAAAGCAATGACCCTAGTCAATATCGATTCGTCTTATTCACTTCATCATATCGTACACTGAACTCGCATCGTCTCTTCCGTTAGAGTGAGCTACGAAGTATCATAAGCATCTCAAGGCTTGAACTCCCCATCAGCCTGCTGGACATCCGGTCCACCGTCTTCGACCGTCGCCGCCGTGCTCACGCCGCCCTCGTCACTACAACATCAAGCACGATTGCGTCAGCCGGGCGATCTCACGCGTCGTTCCGCGTCACAAATGACCATGTGCATTGAACGACAAAGCGAGTCGAGGACTTACTCAGTGCCTCCGACACCATACTTCGAATTCTCCGGCTTCGCGCCCGAGCTCTCGCCCGAGTAGTCGCCGATGACTTTCGGCTGGGCGTCCTTGGCTTCCGTGGTGTCGCTGCGGGTCCTGAAGGAAAGTCAGAGAGGTTAAATCCTTTCGGGATCAACACAGATTGGCCGCGTGACGATCAATAACCACGAGTGAGCGGTCGAACGCTGGACCGAAAACGAAGAAGCAACCCGTCGCATCCTGATATTGAATAGCGATCGCGCAGACCAGGACGCCGAACGAATGACCGAGAGGACGGGGAACGAGAGGCAACGTACTGCGGCTTCGAGTCAGACATTGTTAATTTTGTTGTTCGGTCGGAGTGATGATGTTCAGATCTCGATGCACAGATCTCGGGACGTTGAGGTGAGGAGGAGGGTGATTCCAAGAGCAAGAGAGCAAGAGAGGATGAATGGTAATGGAAGAAAAGGACAATCGATCGAAATGGAACCTTGGTCGCCTTGAAATAGCAGGCAGACGATGACCGAATGTCCCTGCCGGCTCCCATCGTCACCATGAGCACACGCACGCTCACAAACATACAAAGTCCAATGACCATCACCACCGTTCTACCTCTGCCTGGGAAGTTTCTTACCCACACACCGTCATGTCAGATGGAGCTTCTGCTTCGAACCAGCGACATCGAAAATCCGGGTTCAGATCTCGCCCACAGGGCACATCGAGGCTGCACCTCGGATGATACAACGATACAGGGCAAGTTTCCAGGGCGCGTGAGGTCATCCAAAGATCCGCCAAGCGTCTGGCCCCAAAGCTGGTTCAACAGCCATTGAATCGCAACGATCTTGGATCGTATTGGCGGAATCAATCATGCCAGGAATGCGGAAACTCTCCCATTATCCAGGCACATCCCGGTCCATCAACATGAATTGATGTAGCGTGAGTGGGAGGTGAGATCCGTCAAAGGCTGGAGGGCCACTTCACGTTTCTTGGATTGGTGGTGGCGGCATGACGGCATCCGCCCCGCTGTTCGCTGCGGGAACTTCCAAGCTTTTCTTGCGGAACAGAACAACGAGCGATGGAGAGGGATGGGGGTGAACAGGGATTTTGAGTAAAAGAAAGAGGATCGATAATCAGATATGATAGGCCAAAGAAAAAGCCTGGTAGGACTTGGTCGCTTGACGTCAAAGTCCACCCTCTGCGTCTACAAACTCAAGGAATGTTGCATTAAGAACATGTTCACGTCACGCACATGTGGAACACTGTGATTTATTTGCAATCGATTTGATCTGGTATTTGTTCATCAGCTATATAAGAAGCGATCGCCAGCCAGCATCGGAAACGAAGCTACCTCAGCGAAAGAACAAGGTCCAAGGAAGAGGGACCAAGGGACAAACACAAGATAGTAAACAGTAGTAGGTAGTAGTTGAGATGGTAGTAGTAGGCAGCGTTCTTTTGCAAGCGCAGAAAGAGAGAGCAGCACGATCGATAACAATGGCGTGTCTCACATGATGTTGATGATGTTGTTGGATGTGGGAGATGGCGTGCGATTGGCAATCGACGAAGCGCGCTTAATGTCGTTTGGTCGTTGTTTATCATCGCCAAAGAGATTCCAAGAGAACCAGTCGAACTCGAATCCAAATGTATCAAAAGAACGCACGACGACATTTGCCTGCCCAAAACACGCAACACTTCTTTCCTTCCTGAAGTTGTCTCCTCCCAAAAGAGTCTTCCTCCCTCTTCTCTCGTCCTTGCTGAACAGCATGGAAGCAGAGAGAAGAGCAGAGAGACGATTACACCTCGATAACGCGCACGCGCGAAATACAGTGATCCGATTCCCATAAATCTTGTCCAAAGTAGAATGTAGCAAAAGAAAGAGAAGTAAGGATGAGCACCAGGAAATAGATCAGAAAGCCAATTGAGATGATTCGCCGCTCGTGCGCGGCGTGACGGTAGTAGATGGGTGTATATCCAGAAGATAGGAGATAGCGCAAACAAAGAGAGACAACCAGGAGATAAATAGTACTGTATCGTCGTCGTAAACAACGTCGTAGGATCTTGAAAAGTGAAGTGGCAGTGATGCGAGAGGATGCAAAATGGGAGTCAAGACATTTTGCGCGCTCAGCTGTGCATCGGCAACGCGCGATGAATATGCCTGCCGTCCGCACGGCGGTAGTGCATACCGCCGAAGGACGCGAGCGGGTCCATCATCGCCTCAGCGTCATCGTCGTCGTCATCGGCGCACTCGATCGGAATGCTGCCTGCGGTGCCGTCGAGCAGACCCGGCGCTGGACCGACGGCGGTGGAACCGGGGCGATCGCCGTTGCGCAGTGCGCGGTGCGCGTGCGGGTCGTGGAAGACCTTGCCGTAGGCGCGCTTGTGGGAGGCAGCCGAGGCCGCGGCGGCCTCGGCTGTCGGCGCCGGCGTCGAGGGCGGCGGGAGTGGATAGCCGTTGCTCGTGGTCGGGCCCGCGGGCGAAGAGGGCTCGAGCAGCTTCTCCGGGGACAGGGCGGCGTGGGAGGTTGCGGTGTGGAGAGGCGGAAGCTGGTACATTGCGCGCGAAGGTCCGGCAGCTGTCGTTGGCGGACCACGCGGAGCCGGAGCAGAGGGAGCCTTTGCGTACGTCGGCTGCGGTGCGGGTTGCGGCGGAGCCATGGGCTGCTGGTGCTGCTGAGGCGGCGGCGGCGGGTACGAAGCATACTGTGGCGGCGGAGCCTGCGCGTGTTGTGGCGGCGGAATGGCCTGCGCCATGTGATGCTGCTCGGGCATAGCTGGCGACGGATACGAGATGCTGGGCCGATGCTCGTATGTCTGCTGGGGAGGTGGCGGCGCAGGCGCCGACTGGTACGGAGGGTAGTACTGCGGAGCGGCCGGCGGGGCCATGTGCGGTTGCGACTGGTATGGCGGCGGAGCCATGGGGCTCTGCTGCTGCGGTGCTGTAAACGTCGGCGCCTGGTATGCCTGCGGGCTGTACGCGACGCTGTGAGGCGCGTAGCCCGCCGGCGGAGCGGCCGGCGCTCCATTGGCGTACTGTGGGTGCGGCGCGTACGGCTGCTGTTGCTGCGCGAGCTCCTGGACCGAGGGTCGGCGCGACACCGCGGGCGTATGCGAGTGATGGCTGGTGTTGCTGGCGGAGCGCGGGCGCGGCACGGGGTCGACGAGGTGGTAGCCGTGGTGCGAGGGCGTGTGCAGGCGCGGGTCCGGCGTGGCGGACATGCGAGCGCGCTGCTCGGCGGTCGTTTCCTCATACGAGTCCCACTCGCCACCGCGGCCGCCCTTGTCACGCTTCTTCATGCGCACGTCGCGGCGAATGCGCACACGGCAGCCCTGCTCGGCGACTGTGCGGCTGAGATTCGTGCTCTCGGACAGACCGGGAAACTTCTTCGCGCTGAAGACGGTGAAGGGTTCGGAGCGCACATCCATGCGGTAGGAGAGGCAGCCGTCGACAGGCATATCCGGGGCGCCAGAGTCGACACCCTCCATCGGGCGGTCCGCATCCTCGGGATCCTTCAACTGCTCGTACAGGCTGAAGCTGAGGCGGTACTTGCCCTCGTGGCGGACCGACAGATCGGAGAAGATGAAGTAACCGGCAGGGGTCGGACGGTCCAGGTAGACCATGCCGGCGACCGGGTTTCCGGTGAGCACAGGCGGGTTGGCCTTCTCGGGCAGGTTGCGGGCCTTGGCGATCGGGCGGGCCTGTTCGAGGGTGGTGAAGAGGAAGTAGTTGGCACGCAATTCGCGCGTGACGTCGTTCTCGCCATGCTCGCCTTCCTTGATCTTCAGCTCGATGATCGGCGGTGGGTCGACGGGACGGCGGTCGGTTGATGCTGTGAGCAGAGATTCGTGAGCGAGCAGTCTTGATATCATCACTTCAACACGGCAACTTACACTTGGCGCCTTGACCGCATGCTCGCGCCTGCTTAGGCTGTTGCAGAACATGCAGTTCATATCGGAGTTTCCGGCCACCGACGGTCTGGCGGATGATGTGGCTCGACGTCTCATTCTCCACGCCGATGACGTTCTGGTACGGGTCGCGTGACTCCATCTCCATGGTATGTGATGTATATGCGAGTCCTCAGATGGGACGTTCGAAACGGCAACCCGGTTGAGGTTTCCGGTATTTGGAACGAAAGGGATGATAGTGATATGCGTGGCCGTGTGGATGTCAAAGTCCCGCCAGGTATTCAAACGGGGTTCAGTGGATCCAATGGAAAGGGATCGATCGCAGCCGCCGAGGACGCAGAGAAATACAGATCAAGAAGCCGCACAGGGGAGCAGAGAAGCCTCCGAGAATGAAATCCCGAGGGTGTGGCGACGGGGACGCCTGCGAATCCGTCGGACTGGAAGAAACGGTAGAAAAGCGGCGGGGGTGGTTCGCGGCAGGAAGGCGCGAACGACGACGCAAGGGAGGAAGGAGCGGCGGCGGGTTCCAATGGACAGAAATCCCGGAGGCGCGCGCAGATATAGTCCTCTCCCGGGTTTCGCAGGAGAATCGATCGTCAGGCGCTGTCGATACAATGGCGACTGATGACCATTAAATCAGCGAATCCGAGAATGCGGCTCCGGGGAAGTATCGATGAAGTAGTGATGATGAGCTGCCGACGACCGCATCGGGGGTGAAGTTCCAATGCAAAACAACAAATCCCTCCCAAGGAGCAGGTTCAAACTGTCCGGCAGCAAGGCAGAAAGCAGGAACAGGTGGGAGAGGTGAAAGGATGGTGGACCCAAGCCGTCGGTTGAAGGTGGGTTGCACGGGCGATGTTATGTCAGATTGGGGTGGTGAAGCCCGGGCGGAGGTTATCCGGCGCTGTCACGGCAAGCGGCGACGGCGCGGAGAGGCGAAATGTTCTGAGATGATGCACAGCAGTGGTGGAACAGACTCCGGCAAGGGGCGCGGTCGTGCAAAGACAAGAGCGGCAGGAACCAGGACAGGTTTCAGGCGAAGAAAAGGCCGGGTTTGCTGGCTCCAGTCACCGGGTCGGAGGTGTCTCTTCGGGGCGCGCGCGGGCGGTCTGAGAAGTGTCGGTTCCTGTCGTGCGGATGGGTGTTGCGTCTCTCCTCTCTTCGAATGCGTCGGCAAGCAGCGACGCAACCCAACCTGCGCGATTCGGCGCCGTGTTGGTCGAAGGGAAAAGAGCTGAAGGCTGGAAGAAGGAAAAGAGAAGGAAGCCAGCGCTTCTGCGGCTGCAGAGTATAGAGACAGCGAGTAGTACAGTAGCGCCGGTAGGGGAACGAACGTCGGCCAAGCAGCGAGTGTGAGAGCGGCGATGCGGTATGGGCGTGCACAGCACGACTGCCGACCGATGACCCTTCTTCGCTCGACACACTCCCAGGCAAGGGCCCGCTAGCACGCACCCGTAGACACACCACACCCTACAGGTCCCACGAACGGACAATCGGCACACGGGGCACGACGGGCTCTCGCTCAGCCTGCAGCACGACCGCCGGACGACGTCTGTCTGTCTCGCGCGTCGTCCCTGCCCTGCCCTTCACTAAGCACCGCTGCTGCTGCGGGAGGGAGGGAGGAGAGGCGAACGCCCGGCCGGAATGGGACTAGGGACACCTGTGGTGCGATTGGGGCAGAAAGAGGGGAGACGGTGGCCCGACGGGTGCACAGCGCGAGGCACGATTGGCAGGCAGGATTAAGGTAGTCGAGCGTCGCCGCACGGCGGTCACGACGGCGGGATCGTTAGTCTCTCTCGGCCGGATGTGTGGTGTGTGCGGAAGAAGGGCAGGGATGGGGCGCGCGGTGCGTGGGTGAAGGGAGTGGTCGTGCTGTGTCCGGGGGGTATGGGTCGGTGCGCATGCAGATCACCTGCCGGGGTGGGGATGGGCGCAAAGCGAGAGAGGGCAAGGGCAAGGGCAATCAATCTGTGAGCAGTACGCGAACTGCACGTCTGCTGCGACATCTTCTTGGGGGCGCGCGCTGGCGTCGGCGTAGGTTCGGCTAGTGGCCGGGACTAGATACCGAGGAAGACTAGCTCGGACCACCTGATCCTCCCAGAAACTCTGCTCTTTCCCACGCGCTCGTACCCCTTCACACACACGCACACACACACACACCTGCACCGCGAATGGGATCCACGGGACGCAGATCTGGGAAACGCCTCTTCCCTCTGTCGCCGGGATAGTCAGAAAGTGTGGGTAGATGGCCTCCCTCTGGCATGGTCGCGCCGATTGACTTTCACCCCGAGCGCAGGGCCGGAATTCCCCTCTGCATTCGCTACTGACTGGGCGAATCACACCCGTCTTGGAATCCAACTGCATCTGCGCACGACGTTTGGAGCAGGGCACCCTCACACGTTTCTGTAGTCCGGGTACGAGGTACGCAGGAGATGAAGTCTCTCGCAGCAGTCCTGGTTCACAGGTGTGCGCAGTTGCAGCTTTCACCGTGCACACGCGACGTGCATGCTCTCTCATACAACTCTACGCGCACACGTGATTCTCTTCTTGCCAGCGGGAAAGGAAGCTAGACATTCAATTGTTCCGGTGTTGCACATGACAGCGTATTCGCGGAAATAGAATGATACCACGACAGAACGCCTGGGGGATGCCCGCCCGGACCAGGCCTGCTGGCACACATTCCGGGTGACACTCGTACCTGTGGGGACGATGTTCGGTAGCCGTCGTGTGGAGGTGGTGTGGAACGATTCCCTGGCAGAAGGTGGCGATGGCGATAGCAGAAGGGTACGAGCAGTGGGTGTAGCAGCCAGTAGCAGCGTCAGAGTGTGAGAGGCGCAAGACTCGTGAGCGCGCGTCGATACTGGCCCTCGATCCGGGGCGCGCCCCAGAATACGACGCGGGCTTGACGAGGGTCAGGTAGATCCTGATAATCTATGCGACCGGAAACCAACACTCTCAACACAAGGCCAGTATCAAGTTGGTTGCATCCTTCTTCGAACTGCCTACCGTGAACGCTATGCCGCCGCAAACCACGGTCGTGAACGGCCTCTGGATGTCGTCGGTGGCTTGCTCAGCACCAGATGTTGGAGGAATCCTCCCGCATAGGAAGAGACATGGGAACGGAGCGGCGCCCGTGCTGACGTAGATAAGCACGTCAAGATTTGTGGTCTGACTTGAAAGTGATGTATTGGCATTCAATATCCATACCAAGTGCAGTGATCCATCGAATAAAACAGTATCATACAGTCCGGGATTCCATGATGGTCAGCACGCAGAGGAGGCAGACAAATGAGACCAACCGCAAACGTCCAGTGTTGCGACCGCCAAAGAGAGGTGCGGTCCATTCAAACACCACGCTGCTCACTGGCCCTCCCGCTGGCCGATCGGCCGCCCGAGCGACGGCGGCTCTCCACGAGCGGGCGGCACAGCGGGCGGGCAAGCCGATGGCGAGGACTGGAGGCAAAAAAGATCGTGGATCATCTCCAGTCCGGCCGCGCGCGCCGGCGCCAAAACGGCCACGCCATTTCGCACGCGCGCGCCCTCTTCTCTTCCGTTGCGTGTGTGCCCTACTGCGTACGTTGACGCCTCGAGAGGTGGCTTGTACTAACTCACGGGTCAATCACTAGAGTGATGTGATGTTCGGGGACCCGGAGGGGCGCAACAGGCGCGGAACCAGCCAAAGCGGCAGGCCAGAGCCGCCCGTGGCTTGCCTTGGCTGATTGATCTGCTTTCCAATGTGTAGGTTTTCGTAGATCCCCGCCCACAGAGACACAAAGTCATTGGGCGCAAAAAAGAAAGGAAAAGTAACGAGAGCGGAATAGCGAAAGCCATCAACCTGAGTTTCGGCCCCGCAGAACCTCACTTGTCACAGCACGCGCATACTGTGCTAAGGACGCGCAGACGGAAACTCTCTTGTCTTGTTAGCGGATCGGAGCGGCCAACGGTGCCAGATTTCGGCTTCTCACACCAGGACGTGCACAACGTCCCTGCCTCTCGGCTGCTTCTCTTCCCAGCTATTTCCGTTTCATGGCAATGTGAGACACAGGACACACGGACGTCTGAGCTACAAATTGGACCGCTTCCACAGTGGACACGAGGTGCACAGGGCCAGAGTCCGCGTTTCACCGCTGGTGAACCAAACTTCTCAACCTCGCGGCCCCGCGTGGTTCGGTCGTGCTGGTGGCGGTTCAGGCGTTGTGATGTGCGCACGTTTCTTGCCCTGAGCACCGCAGGTGAGGTGTGTGCCCTGAGCACAATTTGAACGAAACGGCCGGGAGGTCGTGTCGTGGTGGCGAGGGGTTCACGTCTCACGTACAGACACGGTTATCACCCACTGTACTAAATGACCATCGGAGCGGATCTCCCGTTTTTCTTCCTGCTGCCGATGAAGAGGGAATCCTTCCGGCACAGCAGGAAGATCATCGCAAGCAAGATTCACAGGGATGGTAAGGGTTTTCGTGGCCCACTCACACACTTGCATGAAGAAGACCATGATGATGCGTCAACTAACGAAGAGCCAGCGCCAAAGTCTCGCCATGTGCCGACATGAGTGAGAATTCGTCCTCGGCTCATCGTAAGTACGGACTGTACGTCAGCACGGAAGGCCTTCGTTGGTCATCATCCACTCAGTCATGTCGATCACACGCGTCCATGTCGCGAGACGCGTTGGGAGCTGCGGAGCGAAGTAAAGTGATGATGCATCTCTGTGGAGCTTGAGTGCATTACACAGTACAGCCGTACAGTGAGTACCCTTTGTCCTCGCGGACTCGCGAGTATCGAAATGTTGGCGCGAGGCCGTTTTCAGCACTAGTATTTGCCGCCGTCTCTTTCGGCACGTCGGTGGGTGGGCGGCACAGCGGGCGATGGTCAGAAAGTTAGAGAGCCGACGGGCACCGGGAAGCAGGGGTGAAGAGATGTGCGGGAGTGGAAGGGATCATGACCTCACTAGTGCCCTTCACGGCAGGCGATTAGAAGGGTCGTGCTGCCACGACGACTCCGCGCGTATCACACTGTAGGCGAGCTCACGGTCATGATGCTATGCGGCTCAATGCTGAACGACCCAAGATGCCCCGTGCAATATCCGTCGGTGGGCTGACAGACCACAGACCAGGGGAACGATCGCGTAAAGATGACGGGCAGTAGGCGGGCGCATCGAGGCATTGGCTATAGACTGATGGCCCCCCCTTGTGTCAGGATTCACTCGCTGGCCGTGAGATCTCCTGAATTCCTGAATACGCAGCACACGGGCGCGCTGGAGGGAAAGCATTGAGATGATCCCAAAAGCAATCAATTAAGTCGATCGTAGCGCCATCGCCTGCAAGCGCGCCGGCGCGCCGCGGCCGTTTCTGCTATCATCGATCGCATCTTTAAAATGAAACTACAGTGCTTGTCCTGCGATGTGCTCCAACTGATTCCGGCATCTTCCGTCTCTGATGGTAGAAGAGGGGATGCATGTGGGAGAAATCGATGAGAGTCCTTGTTTTCGGCTCTCGGCAACGGGCGACAGAGATGACCCTAAGTCTCGCTGGCTGGCTCTGGCACCTCCGTTGAAACCGAGAGCCATGAAACCGATCTGATTGATCTGATTGTCCATGGTAGATCAATGTCTATTCTTGATTGCCTCAGCCTTGCTACCGATTAATCGCTTTCGAATCAGCAAATACCTCTACCACTTCTTCTTCTCTCGGTCTTGTCGGCGGACGAGAAGTCGCGCACAGAGGCCATTTTTGTTGAGAAAAGACGGCAGTAGCTGCAGTAGCAGCGGCAGCGGCAGCGCACCTGCGACGCCCTCGTGGGCGCCACCAAAGGGTTACGACCGCGCTATCGATACAGGCAGTTACTCACAACATCAAGTATACATGCAATGCAGCCAGTAGTCTGAACCCCTCTTTCTCCTCTAATGCTCCACTACATAGCCTGGCTGACTATTCACGACTATTGGCGCGAGGCAAGGGAATAAAACATGGTGTGGTGGACAGCAGCGCCACTGCAGGCGGCCGGCTCGGGTCGATAGGGAATCCTTCCCAGCCGTCATGCCTACCTGTCGCTTGGAAGCAGCCGGCCGGCGTTCCGGCCTCGCTCTCTCCACTCTCACTCATCAAACCACTCATCAAACGCAGGCGTTCGTGGGATTTACAAGGCCAAGGTACTGGTACCATAACCCAGACCCTCCTGCCCAATCTTCCAATGATCACAGCTCCACGCTCTTGGGCCATGCGCTGGGCGAAGCGAGGCCCCAAACACGGGAACGGCAGCGTACGCACATGCACGCACGCACGAGCACGCGCGCGACCACTGAGATGGTGGTCAGGTAATCAATCAGAGTGCGGACTGCTGCAAGGATGGATGGATGAATGAATGAATGAATGAATGGATGGATGGAATCGTGCCGTCCAACGACCCAGCAGCAGCAGCGGCACGAATGCATACCGTTGTTATTCGTTGTCAAAGCAAGCGACTGGATCCAACGGAGCGTCCGTCCATCCAGAATCGAATGTTGGGAACTCTGTAGGCCGGTATTCCTTGTATAGTACAGTCAGTACGTACATCTTCAGAGCCACGCTCTACCACAACTCCCGCTTGCTGTGCTTGCGTAAAGCTCCCAAGCAGCGTGGCAGCCATCAGTCAGCCACCGTCCACGACTCCACCACCGCGTGTGAGCCAACTTTCCCTTCGCCGTGGAGAGTCTTTGGTACCTTTGGCCGCCAGTGATGCAGGCGTCCACGCGCGCACTCTCTGCCGCAGAGGTGCTGTAGGAAAAGCTGCAAGCATAGCGAGGTTCAGAGTGCCGAGAGAGAGAGAGAGGGTGTCATTGTATACGGGATGTCGAAGCCCGGGGCCACTAAACCCAGGCCGCTGCAGCAAAGCAAGCATTGTTGCATCTCGACCACAAGCCACACATCCTTGACGACCACGACCACGAACGGCGCATAAAATACCCACTGTGGGAATGCCTGGTGCTCGACGCGTCAGGTGTCACATGCTGTCGTCGTGCGTGTGGCTTTGATCTTGGAGCCACTACGCAGACAGGTTTCATGTTCTGACAAACCCAGCTTTTTCGACGCTGTCCGGCGCAAGTGAGACATCGTCCACTCCATCTTGTCGCGCCTATCTATTCCAGGCTGGCGGGGGCGTGGCGGGGGCAGAGGAGAGATCTACATTCAGCGACATCTTGGTAGGTAGTCGAGATTGGTGGAGGTGATAGTCCTTCGAGGGAAGATCGGTCCCGACGATGTGTGCAATCTATCTGATGCTGGGCTGGCGCGCTCGACTCCAGCTGGGCGAGTACCACAGGAATATCGAGACCGGGTTGCCCGACGCTTGGACTTGCTTGCATACTGCGCTCCGGCATGTCGTTGATCTGTGATTCTCGGACGTTGATCCTTGTGCTCATCGTTGTGAATTTCAACATCCACGCGAGTCGACCATGGGGATGCACACCCCCTCACGAACCTCTGACAGCGTTACGTGTCTCGCTGAAGATGCTCCAACCGATAGACACGTTCTATGGGAGCCGACCCAAGGTCCTCGAGGACCCTGATCAACGCGAGCTACGATTTCTGGTTCGTTCTCCAGATTCATTGGTGATTCAATTGTATGGGAATAGACACGAGAGGACAGCGTGGCAGCGGGCGCGTGGCCGGCGGCACACCCAGCAGCACTGGCGACGGACCCATGGCGCGCGCAGCGCTTTGTCCGAACTGTTCGGTCATGCCCAGGAACCCTTTCGTCCTCGCGACCGAACAAACCGCCACGTTCCAAGAAGACAATGTGGTATTCGATAGGGTCAGACTTCCCGCGCGTATCGAGAGTTAATGAAAACGTCCTGCACTCATCATCACACGAGATCCACGGTAGCGACCGATGTGCTGTCGACTTTCTCAAAATCTCTCGTTGAAGGTTTTTTGATGAGTGGCTTGGAACTGTAAGCATGTCAAGCAGGGGTGTGCGAATTGAATCTCCCCCGACCACAACCAACCAACACGCACCCCCCGGTCCGGTTCGCCGGGGACATGGGTCCGATAAAACGTCGTTCGTGATCCCTGCCGATAATTGACAAAAAAGTCACCTGAACAGCGATGCCGGAAGAACACCATGTCTTCATGACTGTAAGAATGTGGCGCATTGCTGTGAAAGTCACTGCGCCTACAGCGCAACTGTCGTGGACTTCGCTTGCCTGCGCCCTGCAACACCGCCCGCTTGGGTGAACGGACGGTACACCCATGCGTGTTTCTGTCGTCGTCCAATCGTGCCTCCCATTCCCACTGGGGAGGATGGTCCGTTCCCATCGGTCGGTACCTGAGTCTCTACAGTATCAACATCTGCCATTGAGATTTTGACGTCAGTCGATGGGCGTAAGGGGCCAAAATAACAAGATACACGAGACAAGCGAATAGCATCATCAGGATATTCAACTTGTGCATGGACAGCCCCGGCCGGTCGTCCCGGGCCTCACGAAAATCGCCAGTGCTTTTCGGCTGGCGATGGGACGCAGCATCCGCCCGCCTGCATGACAAGTATACGAAACGGCGCATATGCGACCGTAGCTTGTCCGTCGGGTGAGAAGTGACTGTGGTGTGTGAAAAGCCGTGCAGTCGTGCATATGCAGACATGTATCACCGCACGTCCAGTTTTTTGCCCTCCTCCCGTCACCCCCGAAGCTCGGAGATGAGAGGACGCAGCGATGATCCACGCAATTGCGGAAATACGTTATTCGGATGAAATGGCGCATTGTGCAATCTTTCTTCACCCGTGCATGCCCCTGCTCGCGATGCCTAATCGAACGTTGGGCGCATCGCTCAGCATTGACGGTCGCCTGTGTCGTCTATACTCGCCGCCACCGATGCCGCCGGGATCCAGCGGACCGAATTGTCTCGGACCCTGTTGTGACTTCCGGTAAGACAATACAGAAGCCCTGAAGCATGCGCTGGAGCCAGGTCCAAGACAAGGAAGCCGTGGGCGTCTTCTATTACATTCTCGCGTTCCTCGTTTATGGAGAAGACTCCGAACAAGACATGAGTGAAATTCATTCAGCAGTGTACGTTGCGCAAAAGCCCGGGGAAATTCCACTGCCCGTTAAGGGCGAAATGATTCGTTCATCCACGTGCCCAAAATCGTACAGGCATCGGCACTGAGGTGGCAATTGATCGTAGTGCCTTGCATCCGCCTGATCTACTAAGTGATGGCCCTCAGCAAAAGCCTCACGGCCGATTCGATCGCCGGGTCCGGCATATCCTACGCTTTACACTATAAGGCCTAAGATCGATCAATCACACCGACTCTTGCATACTCGACAAACCTACGCTTGGCCGCGAGAGCCGATCTTGGAGCTGCCGCAAGCGCCTGTCAGATCAGAGCGCAGCCCGGAAATGTGTCACCACTTATTGTCCCCGCGTCGTCGGTGGCAGATCAGGTGAGGTATTGGTACATCGGTGAAGAAGTGGACCATGATGGTTCAGTGGGCATGAGTGCTTTACTCCATAGCTTGCCGTAGATCTTCACAGCCTGGACAATTCCAGGTCGAGCGATCTTCACCTACGTCAGATCGTCTGAATTGTCACTCACTTGACCTCAACACAACTTGACTCAGCGGTAAAGCCGAATGAACTAACGGCTTCGCTCATACATCTCAGCTTGAGAAGACCTACTGATCATGAGCAAGCAGGCCAAGCGTGCGATCGGACACTGTGTTTGATTCGTTCCACACGGCATTCGCAAGTCTCTTGGAAGCTCGCAGAGGATCGATCCCCTGACACGTGAAAAGGAAGAGGAAGATGGCCCATTCGTTCCACCCAATCTCTCTCCAGCCTGCCGCTTTGTGATACCTCGCGTCGACTTGCCCGGACCCAAGCGGAGGGAACATTGGCGCCCTTCCATCATGACACTGGTGACCCTGCAATTAGCCAGTTGCTGGAACAAGGACAAACAAATGGAGGACTCGATGATGCTCCGCCTCTCGCCCGATATAACTGGAGCCCTGCCCGTTCGTTGGCTAGCGCTTTACATGCCCGGGAGTAGAACGAAACTTGGGCAATTGCGATGTTGTACAGGTACTTATGTCACAGGAGCACGAACTGAACAAGATTTGCACATGTCCACAACAAAACATCAATAAAACCCACCAACGCCCGAGCAAAATCGCACAGTACGTCGTTACCTCAACATTTGACAGCTCCGTTCCACGACATGACTGAGAGATTCTGCTGGGATGATCCCTGCTCCTCTCCCCCGACGCGGCCGCACTGCATCTGTGGTTGCACAGCATTGGTGCCAGCAGCACAACGGTGGGCTTGGTCGGTAAAGAGGCAACGTATGTTCTGGGCCGTCGCGGCCAGCGGGTGTTTCGCGTTTATCGACGCCGTGCGAGGACCCATGCAGCGCGTCCAGTCGGGGAATTTTGGCTTTCAGCAACCTGTTGGGCGGCGGCAAGACGGTTGTACAGATGTGTTGCTGCTTGCTGCTATTACTGTACGCCTCCCCTCCCCTGACAGCGCGGCGCCAATGCGGTTGTGTAACGACGCGCAGGGTAAACTTGGTCTGGATGCGCGGATGGAAATGGAAATTCGAGCAAGCAGCGGTGATTCTCATGGTCGTCATCGTCGCCTCGGGCCCGAAGCCATTTCCATCGCCGGTGCCTACTGGTGGGTGCGTGCTTGGCTCCTTCTTTCATCCTGCAGTACCGTCATTTTCGTGGTTCCTTGTAGCCCTGCAGAAGGCCCGTGTAGACGGGACTCTCGGACGAGAAGGTGGTCAGCTGGAGGAATTGGAGGGAGTGTGGGGATTCGCGCAAGTACCCATGCAAGGGATGAACAGGGAGAGGAGTCGGCTGGGAGGGTATCGGTGGGCCCAAGATGGTGGTGGATGGTAAGCAGGAAGGAGGAATATATTGAAGATGCTGTCAGACGGTAAGCCGCTGGATGGGTTCCGCGAGGTTTCAAGCGTATTTACGGACGTATTTCGCGCGCATGTCGAGGAACTTTGAAAGGATGAACGATGAGTTGGCTTCCCACGTTGCAAGTCCCCCTACGAGAGCGTGTAGATCAGAAAGATTCGACGAACGATGATTGTTCATGCGTCGTCGTCCGGAGCTTGTGTGCGAGGAATGCCTACGGACGGTCTGCTAACTCTTCACTTTTTGCAATGGGAACTTTGTTCACATGTCGATCTTCGAAGCACGTCGATGTTTGAACGATTGAAAATGTTATGCATTTTACAAGTGAACTTATAGCACACCACGGAGACTCTCTACCACCCATTGTACAGACAAGTGAAGTTGAAAAGATTAAGTGAATACTGTATACAAGCACAAGAGATACATACACATAGCAGGAGCTGAGCCTAGCAATTGAACGAGAGTCATGTCGTTTCCTCCCGTCATCATGATGATCGTCGTGTACACACTTCAAGCGAGCCGCATGGTCAATGTTCAGCCGTTCGTATGAGCAAGAACGAACAAACAGAACGAAAGCCCTTCGATCTGCCGTGTCCTCTAGTGGAGGAGAGCCGATTGGGGTGAATATTTTTGTGATCGTGAAGAATGGTGGTAAGCATGAAGCAAAGAGTAAGAGAAACGACGGGAAAGGGTCCCGCCGCCAAATTAAGCCATCGACCGACTCGTAGTAGTACCGATAATGATAGATGATGAAAACGCCCTCCCTTGCATCCTGACGCCGGTGTCCTTTCGCTGTTCCTGTTTGCCTCGATGACCGTATACACAGATCCCTTGCTACCCGGATTGTTGGGCTCCATTTTCCCTATGCGTGTTCTTCGCCGATGAGCGTTCCTTTAGGTGGAGAGGAACTTTCTCGGCATATCGTGCGCATTTGTCGCGCAAAATTGAAACCCATCTTGCCGCATCGTGGAAGTCAACGATGCCGCGCGCTCAGTATCCAATAATCAGCTGCCATGTCAGTGACAAAGATTGCACGGGTATGGCGTCGCGTGGAGGAGCGAAGCTTCGGCTCGATTACTCTTCTTTGACGTGACGCCGCTTCGTCTCATCAAGCCGCGAGTAGAGCCTGCAAAGGTCCAATTGTCGACCTTGGTGGAGTGCTTGCCAGCGGCGATGAGAAAGTAGAATCGAAGGTTCTCGTGGCAGAGGCCGCCATAGCATATCGCATCGCGAAAGGAACCAAGAGCGCTGCAATCGCAATGAGAAGAGGGATCTGTGAGCAACGTTAGTCACATGTTCTCACTTATGGACGTCCTGGCATTTTGAGGCACTTACCAGATAACACGCCCACACCACATCGGCCTTGCTTGCAGCAAACCGATGTACCTTCTTCTGGAACGCGCGTGGCGACACAGCATTCAGACCGAGCTGCAGACCTCGCGACACCTTCTTCGCTGCCGCCGATGAATCTGATGCATCGCGACACTTCTTCTTCTGGGCCATCGACATCGCGGCGATCTTCGACATGAGCTGTTCACCGCGGCCCTCGAGTGCCGGACGCTGCTCACCAGCATGCGTGCTGGGCCGGCGCGACACAGGCCGACTGGGGCTACCGCTGACACTGCTGCTGCTCGCAGACTCTGACTCGTAGAGCGAAGCACTCGAGATGTCCCAAGACCGAGCAGAGGAAGCGAGCGAAGCGAGGCTGGGGCGAGTGCGTAGGCCGGCAGCATTCGACAGCCGGCGACGACGAGTCTCGCGGACGATCCCCTTCAGCGTCTGCCTCAGCTCTGGCGGTGCCAGATCCAGTGCAGAGTATCCGCCGAGCGAACGCATGGCGGGATCCGCCGCGCCGAACGCGACCAGCATGCGGAAGATCTCGGCGCGGCCGTGCAGCGCGGCATGCATGAGTGGGGTGAAGCCGCCATTGTCGCGGCTATCGGCATCGGCACCGCGCGCGAGCAAGACTGCGACGAGACGAGGCATGCCGTAGGAACATGCCAGCGATAGCATCGTCGCGCCAGTCTCACACGGGAGATCGCAGCTCGGTGAAGGGAGCTCCGCCGAGCCCGAGGCGGTGTCCACATCATCGAAGACTTCCAGAACAAGAGCCTCGATCTGTGCGGCTTCCATGGCGAAGCGCTGCGTACCGCCGGCGGGATAGCCCTGCTGCTGCATGCCCGCCGAACCGATCTGCGATTGCGCAAACTTGGTCGCTACGCTGCGGACATACTCCTGGAACTGCTCGCTGGTCAAGTTCCGGTCGGCGGAGAAGTACTTGAGCGCCATGGTCAGCATCTGCTCCTGGTTAACGACGTAGCGATACGGCTTTGTGGGCAAAGACGTCGGGTACGGCGGCGTGTTAGGCGGAGCAGAGAGTGAGACCTGCACGTATCCGGCGACGTTACTCGCTGGTGCGATAGCGACGATCGAATTCGAGTTGACGAAGGTTGTCGTGGCGATAATATCGCCAAATATAACACGAGTGCCGTTATTGAAATTCTCTCCAAGAATAGCGACCTCGTTGCCGCCCGACGTGGGTCCATTATCGGGCGCGACTCGCAGTAGGGTCGGATACTGTACACGGCCAATGTCGCCTCCGATCGAATTCGATGACGCGTGAAAACCCGCAGGCCGAGCAGTCATGTTATTAGTGGATGTTTGAATGGGTTGTTGACGAGCATAAGCGGCCATGTTGCCACGACCGTGCTGCAGCACTGGCGAACTCGCCCGGCTATGAACCGCCGAAGACGGATGCGAGAAGTAAGCCTGGTTGTTCGGTACCTGCGGCGTATCCACTGCCGGGTTCCCAAAGTTGTAGTAGTTGCTCTCGCTCGGGGTCGGCGGGCCACTATTCAGGAAGCCGGCTGCACCATTATTTGCGGGAATGGTCATGAACGGCGGGTTCATCTGTCCTGAGAAAGTGGCGTTCGTCGGCGAAAACTGCGAGTTCATCGATACAGCTGAAGGCATATTCGACGACGGCGGTTGGCTGGTATCCACGCGTGGTGTCATGGTCAGCCCGCTTGGGATCTTCCTGTGGAAGCTCGATGAGGATTTTCGCTTTTTATTCGGTCCGGATTGACCAGCAGATGTCGGCGAGCCTGGCCGTGAGAGCGAAACTGGCGTCATGGTGGCCGAGGTGGCCTGCGACTGGAAGCCCGAATTTTGCATTGGATGCACATGGCTGTGAGAATTGAATGATGTGCCCAAAGCCAAGGCCTGAAGATTCCCAGCAGACCGAGACGCTGTGAAAGGAGTCGCATGTGAGGCCATGTCCACCATCGAATGCGACATTGTCAAGCCGTTGGCGCTAAAGTTCGCATTCTGCTGGTAGAAAGGCTCGTTCGGGACAGAGGTAGAGAAGCTCTGCGGATGCGTCTTGTGGTCATCTGTGATCAGGATCGAATCTGACATCTCCTGCGCTACGACCTTGCCATGCTGATCCTTGAGCGTGAAGATGACGCGGAAGCCTTCCTTTTCGCTTTGGTGGCGGCAGTAACAGGCGATGCGCATGGCGGCCGACACGGAAAGGGCGCCTTCAGGCGGTACGTATGGGTCTGGATCCGGGCCGAGGGCTGGATCCCGCTGTTGTGGCTGGGTCGGGTCGCATGGCTTGAAAGGGAGGTACTCGTTTGAGTTAAAGACCACAACACGCTCAGTCTCGAATCGCTCCCAGTGCTGCTGCTCCTCTTCACGCTTGGTCTTCTTGCGGCCTGCACGCTTCCTCTCGCGCTGGATGCAATTACTGCAAATCCTGACCTCGCCGCCATTTGCTGGCCGGTCTTCCTCGTCCACATTCTTTGGATCGTTGCGGTCTTCATCGCCCGCTTCTCGCGCTGCCTCAGCACGTGCCTGAATTTCGGAATTGCTCTGCGCAGCCGCATTCTGCAGAGCCTTCTCCTTAAAGGCCGGGTTGTGCATCGCGCTGGTACAAACGAGCATCGTGTGAAGCTCAAGGACCTTGGACTTCTCATACTCCTCCTTCGCCAGCAGCTTTGACTTGGCGATGGTGTGGAGGGGAAGGTGTAATTGCTCAATTCCTGGCGGCGGCTTCTCCAACGTCATGACCACGGCGATCTGTGTCTCGACGCGGGATTTGTTCGAAATGTGGCCGATGTGCAAGGGCGAGCGCTCGCTGGTGGAGTTCTGGTTGCCTGGAGCATTCGTACTAGGAAAGGCGACCGCGCTTGCCAAAGCAGGGTTGAAGCTGATTCCATTTGGAGAAGCAAGACCATTCGCAAACTCTGCCGACCAGGCTGGGTTCTGTGCGATTGCGCCATTCCAGCTCTGGGCACCGTTGAATGCCTCTGGGCTATCTGATGGCGGTGTCGAGAACATCTGATGTGCGGGAGACGCCTGGCCGAACATCAGTGCGGTCGCAGTCCCTGGCGAATTGTCTTGCCCGGCAGACATCGCGAACATCCCAGGGTTGATCGTGTCCAGAGGCGAGCCCTGGGGGTTGAAGCGCGCCATATGTGACGGTACGGGCATGTGCATCTGTGCGTCTAGTGACATAGCATGGCCCTCTCGCGTATGAACGGGACTCGAGGCCGCGCTGTTGAATTCGATCTGACTGAGGTGTTGTTCTAATGATAGATTGTTCATAGGCTGTGTGAATTTTCGGTCGAAGCTCCGGACTTGGTGGAGATTGGCATTATAGTCCTCCTGTTTGAGCTGTGGGCCCTTTGTCCCATTGTCTGCCGTCGCGTCAGACATAGGCGACTCCGTAGTCTTGCGCTTCCTGCGGCTTGAGGTATCCGACGAAGAATCCTGGCTTGACGTCTCCACAGAGGTCGGCGGGACGATCTGTGGCCCATGCTGGACATGCATCCCGACGCTGGCAGCGGTATTGTCCACCTCCAATTTTGTCGAGTCGCGCATTGTCAATCCGCCTGGACTGTCTCCTAATGTGTCCAGATTCGTGAAATCTTGAAAAGCAGTATTCCCAAAGGGCGACTCCCCCGACATCAGGCCATCATTGAACTGTGACGTATCCTCACCATAGTATGAATTCGCCCAGGTGAAGGCATCTGCCATCTCGTTGTTGCGCGGGTCCATCGTGGTCGTTGCGCGCGGCAGTCGCCCGCTTACGAGGTGACACTACCTTACCCGGAAGTCGCAGCGGGGGAGTTTTCGCAGCTGGCGACGCCGTGCAATACAAGAGACTCTGCCAGTAGTCGGTGGAAGGTAAATAGCTGAAACGGCCGCAGCGCCCGTCGCAGTGTTTCTCGGGAAAATTCAGCAATGGCGAGAAGATGCAAGCCTCAGTTCGAGATCGGCCCGTTTGGCGATGGCATTGCCGGCTGTGAGGGCGCAAGGGCAGAGACGCGCGCTCGTGGCGGATAGGGCGCGTTCGACAAGGAGGCTCGGGGCGGTGGTTATGTTCGGAGGGAAAACGTGCTCATGCCGGTCGGGAGGATAAGAGAATGAGGGCGATCGGTGGTGTAAAGAATGTAGATTGTATAGAGGACCTGGCGAGACGGTTGCGCTGGTGCAGACGTCGTCTAGACCATCGGCCGCTAGCAGTGAAGGGCAAGGGTTGGTGCTGGCTTGCTGTAGGCGGGGAACGACGGTGTAGCTACGGAGTGTAGGTTCAGGGTACACCACAGATGCTTCTCCTCCACTCCTCCACCAACTTTTGCGGGTGTACGTACCTTACTTGCAATATTCCATCACACGGGTACATACCCACACGCTGCCTTATTCTACACTGGTACAGAGAGCTTGGCTCGCGTGCCCTTTGCATCGCAATGACTTGACGCATCAAAATGTTTTTCCCTCGCCATAATTGCGTGGCTCAGGAGATACGCCGGTCCCATGTATGCTAAAGATCGTGATGGTAACTTCCACTGCACGCAAGCGATCCGGGGGAGGATCTGCGTCGGCCGACCAGTCCGTGATCCTTGCAACCCCCGGTTGGTGAAGCTGCAGCACAGATCTTTCAGCCTCAAAATATCACAATCTATGTATACTCCTCTCGCTCGTTGACACTACGATTCAAGGCCTTGACTCGGCAGCTCTCCCAAGCTTGATTTGCGAGGCATGGCCACTGTCGAGTGAAATCCAATACCCTATATAAACGATATCCTTTCTCATATCGTGAGACCGATCCGACTCCCAAAGACAGATGAATCCGTAAGGGACCTCGAATCACATCGCGCGGGCTTTTGCGCATCCAATGGAGGGCACGATAGTGCACTCAAGAAAAGCTTTTTTGATTTCGTGGTACGGACTTCGAGTCCGTCTAACGGCGGCCCATGCAGTCCAATGGCACTTTGTGGGCGTGAACTGAAAATCCCTCGCTCTTGCCGCATCGCTTAGTTCTCCGCTCAAGATGAGGCCATTGTACTGATAAAAGTTGATGGCTCACTGGTGAGCATTAGCAACAAGAAGACCACACCGGCTCAGCCTTCCGCAGCTGCGGCTGCTAATAAGCCATGGTATCGGAAGTGCGAGGGAAAACTTGCTCTATTCCACAAATGGGATATGCGCCCCGCGTAATCTTTTCTCGCACGCCCTGATTTCATGCAAGCACCCGGCGATGCCAATTCTCATCACTGCCAAAGCAGGCGATACTCGTAGATTTTGCTCTTACCATGCACGCCATGCATGTCGTCTGGGGTCGCTTGCGCAGCCAGAACCCTGCGCATATCTCATGAAAGGCGCTCGCTCGCTTGCAGGCGGACTCTTTGGACCCGACTGGTGTTCTGCCCGCGCGTGCCGCCCGGCCCTGGCAGCCGTTTTCGCCCACCCACGTGGCGCGGCCTCGCTCCAGCGAAAATGCCAAAAAAGTTAAAGAGGCGGGAAGAGGCTAATACTAGGGAAAACTCAAAGGTAGAGGGACCGACCACACATCGCATCGCACTGCGTACCATGACTTTGCGAAGCTCGCGGCGAGGAGGCACACTTCATGGGTGTCATGTTCATGCATCATCAAGTGCGCTTGCATTGTTACGCAATGCTTTCGCATGGTGGACAGCGGACGTGCGGACGGGTCTTGTCGGAAGTGACTGCTGTCAAAAGAAAGGATTGGTCACGCATGACCAAGAAGAAGACAGCTGCAACAAAGACAATATCCGGTCATTAACCGGTAGGTCGTCGCGTTCGCTCTGTGATCGACCATCATGCGGGCCCGGATCCAGGGATGTCTGGATACCGTACGAAGTCAAAAATGTGCCCCAAAGTCATGATTTGTTGATTGCGAGAAATGATTGCTCAACTTATGATCGTGTAGACCTCTCGCAGTGTTAGGATTAGGGTTGGCGTGCTCTATATGAATATCATCAAGTCGACCTTCTTCAAATCGATAGAGAAGCGACGTTGAAGCACTGAGCGGAGGCTCTTGATCACGCATTTGTAGCTGAATGCAACACTTCCTCAATGCATCAATTTGTCCAACGGCGGCGTCAGTGTGAGAGCTCATAGTGACGGATAGCCTGACAAATTCTGAGGGTGAATAGAGGTCGCACGACAGCGATCGTTCAAAAGCTTGTAAAGGTCCCTCTCCCACCTGCGACCAGACCAGGCGAGCAGGTAGGTGGCACTAGGGTTGCATGACCACGCCATTTTCTGTCCACCTCACGACGGCGGTACCGACAGTCGCGACCGTGGCAACAAAGGGCCTGTCAATCAAAAAGTTTGTCGGCATGTTCTGTCCCACCTGTCTCTTCCGGACAGGTTCGCAACGGCATGCTGCGGCGGTCAGTGCTGAAGAGGGATCTAGGTGGTAGGTTGTAGATTGTCCAAAGAAGAAGTTATGCACGAGGCCGACGTCAATCGCGATTTGATGGGAGTGAGCATAAAGTTTTGCTCAGACGCATCGTCCTGCAATGAGCCGACGAGTCAGTGCGTCTTGGCATCGAGCACAGTAGGTCAGCTCTCAGCGTGAGCGATCGCCGAACAATGCCTTGGTCGAGCGCAGATCAACATGGAAAGTGTCTACACGTGGACTTTACTTGGGTCATGACAGATGGGTAGAATGGCACTTTCATCAGTAGGGTTCTTGCCATAGAAACCAAGATCATAGCATTATCTCTTGTACTTCGAAGAGATTCACGACTGCCTCCACCGCGACGCAGGGAACGAGGCAGGCCGAACGAAAATGGAGTATTACAATCAGACCAATTATTCACATCTCCCCAACCTCCCGACCGTAGTCAAACAGGAATACGAAACCCAAATCCACAGATGCGGGAATGTGTGATCCCGAGTTCTCCTGGCTGTGCTGAAAATTCAGACAATAAGAGCACTGGCTGTGTTGTATGCCTCCTTTCTGTGCTATTTGTATGGCACCAAAATTAACTTCCTGACTCAGACCAAAGTCCGCTCAGAACACATCCTCAGGCCACTCAAACTTCTCACCTTCTACACCCTGACGAACCGCCTTCGTCTTGGAGCTCTTGGTCATCTCCACCGCGCCACCAGGCGCCTGCAACTCATCGATGCTCTCAAAGCTGCCATTCGCGCCCTTGGGCAGGCTCGGCACGCCGTTCTGCCCCGGGATCGCAATATACGACTCCTCTTCGAGCACCGTGGTGATGTGGCGGCCAGCGGCGGACGACGGTTGCGGGCTCGACGAGCGGCCGCGGCGATCCTTGGCAGCATCGCCGGCCGCGAGCACCGAGCGGATCCCGGACTCACCAGCCTCGAGGGGCAGGTGTGGGCTGACGGAGCGCGCGCGGACAGTGGTGCGGCGGATGTAGCGGGCGGGAGTTGCTTTGGCAGTTGGCTTGGACGGCTCGTCGTTGAGTGGCACGGTAGTGGTTTCCTCGTCCTCCTCGTAGACAGGTTCCAGCACGTGTGGTTCGGCCTCGGTAATCTGGATTTCGATGGGAGTTTTCAGGAGCGCAGAGTCCTCGACGGGGAATTCATCGCGCTGCTCGTTCAGACCAAGGTCAACCGTGAGTTTATCCACAGCAGATGGGGAGGTCTTGACTTTCCGAGGCAATTTGGACTTGGGCGAGCGCTTGGCACCAGGTGACGCCGCAGCTTTGGCACGCAGGTTGTTTTCTGATCGTCCACTTGCCTTGAGCTTTTTCTTCGGACCATTCGAGGCAGCGTCCCATTCTGCATCGTCATCGTCCTCAGCGCCGGGGCGGTAGGAGAGGTCTTCAGGATCGACAGCTGACTTGCGCTTCTTCGGCCGGCTCTGCTTTTTCGCTGCCTTGGCGGAAGCATCCAATGCCTTCAATTTTGCGTCAAGCGATGCGTGATCCGTAGTCGACTGCGCATGCTTGGTGAAATCTGTGATGCTGTTGGGGTCCATGTCCGAACCCCCGTCTTCCGCAAGTTCGTTGTCACCGTACGAGGCGTCGTCCACGTCCGTCTCTTCCACTTGGTTTTCACTTTTCTGTGCGATCTCAGCTTCAGCGCTTGCGTTTGCTACGACTGGCTTGAATAACGAAGAAGCACGTGGTGGGATCGCTCGCTCACGTGAAATACGGACAGTCTCCTGATCTTCTGCTTCGTCTTCGTACTCGGCAAATTCAATGTTCGTTTTGTCGGCGTCGTGGCCCTCGTCTGCGGGATTCCCCTCGGGAAACAGGAGTCGCTCACTAGGCAGAGTCGGAAGGCCACCCGGGATGAACTTGGTCTTACGCACCGTGGATGGTGTGAAGCGATGGAACTTGCCACCAGAGCGAGGTACAGGCGATGCGTCGTCAAGTGCTTGGCTCAACTCTTCACGTGCAGCATGCAGCTTTCGCTCCAGGTCGCTGACACGTTTTGACAAGCGAGTGGTGTCCCTTCCCTTTGAGTCGTATCGTGACCTGGTTGACTTAAATCCAGGGTTCACCATATCGACCTTCTCTGGTGAAATGGACGACGACGATTCACGTGCGGCAAACTGGCCAAGATTGAGGTCCGATGCGACGCGCTTCAACCCATTCTTTAGATTGGAAAGTGACGGTTTATGAAGGCTGAAACGCGAGCTCACTGCACGGAGGGCCTTCTGCTCTGTTCCCGGAACTTCGGTGTTCTCGTGATCTATTGCATAGTCCTGCGATGGGTCAAGCTCTGAGCCCGAGGAGATGTTGCGTTTGTGCTCTCCTGAACGATCACTGTCTAGTCCCACAACAGAATCGTGTGGGGTTGGGGTCTCTGCGGATCGACGCATCGCCGACACGACAGTCGCATCAAATTGTCCTGACTGTTTCATCTCAGCATACTTCGCCTCTGCTGCAGCCTTCATCCTTGCTTTCCGCTCAGCTTCCAGCCGGTTCTGTTGCAGAAGCTTGTCGTGGGTCTCGTCGTAGAGTCGATTCCACAGTCCGAAGGGGTAGAACTTCGACAATGAACGCCCAAATCGGAAGAAGCTCTTAGGCTCTTCTCGGGAATGGAAGTCCGCCGGACCCAAACCAGACCGCCGTGCCGTCTCTTCCTCTAATTCAGCCTCGCTCGCAGAGTTGTGGTAATCTGCCATCAAATTCTCAATCTGATCCTGGTGGGCGCTGTCCGTACGGGCGAAGCGAGTAAAGAGACTTGGGGGCTGCGCACTGGGTTTATCCGTCAAGCTTCCTTCTTGGAACTTCGACTCTCGTGGTGTATCTTGCATGCTTTGTTGTTGGGCAGCATGTCGGAGGTTCAGGTTGGACAAGTTACGTGAGCCCTTCTTGCGTCGAATGCTGCGGACACGAGCATCATCAGAGACATCACCGGCACTTTGAGGGACAGCTGGGCGGGATCGCTTTGGCGTGTGTCGGTCCTGGTCAACGTGCTCTATATGCGCGTCGGGCGCGTTCGAGGCGCTCAGGTCTGTGGTCGAACGCTTTCTCTTTGACCCACTTGTCCCTGATTCTGCCATGTTTACAGCATAAGGGGAGTCTTTCGGAGGCACAGGCGGTGGGGAATCTATGGTTGCCATAAATGAGTTGCGAGGTGGGATGATGCGTTTGCTGTGCAACAGTCAGCGGGCGGTGCACAGAGCTTGCGCGAGTCACAGCCCCAGATGTGAAAGCAATGTTTCAGGTGTTGGCAAACTTACACTCGAACCAAAGAATGCTATGCAGCTTGTCGGTTGCAGTAGACCTGCTGGTCTGGCGAAGTGGTGACGAATCCGGGCGGATGCAGTGACACTGATCTGCACGTTACCTGGAAATCCTGCATGCGTTTCCAGACTCTGCTTGCGACCAAGAAAACGCCGAACAAATGCTGTGGAACGCGTCAAAACAAATCGTAACGTTCGGCCGTCAAGTCATGTCGCGTCAACAAGGAATGATGGATGGTCAAGCCAGACTCTCGAGACCTTGGTGATGGTACAGGAACGGTAGAGCCCAAAGCGACACCAAATTGAATGCCGTCAATGTAAACAATCTGAACCCTGGGAAGCCCTAATTCTTGGGCCCGAGAGTTTGACCCCTGCAGTGAATCGGGCGCGTCAAAGCTTCACCGACGCGTGCTGGCTCGCGCTGCTAATGGCTTGCAGCAGCCTCTCCTCAGGAGCTCGCAGTACTGATTCTGCACAGTAACAGACGGCTATGACACCGTGGAAATGATGATACGCTGTAGAGTAGCCTGATTATAGGCAGCGAAGCGTAGTTGGGAACTACGCAAATCACGGAGTCCATTCAAATACAAAGGCGGTATTTTCGCGCTTTGTGTCGAGCGCTTGGGCTGCATGCTATTTAAGTCGACCTCCTGCATTGGTTTTCATGCGGACCACGACCGAGGAGATTATTTTGAGAGGGGAAATGCAGTGGAGGAGATAATTGCACCGTGGTCTGACATGCTTGCTCTTATTGCCTCAGGTGATGGCTCTAGTCAGAGAACGCCAAAGATCACAAGGTGGAGTTTGCTGGTGTGATCGCTGGTGTGACACGCGTGGTGAGTGCCCCTCAATCTGAAAAGCGATTGCAACGGAACGAGAGCTTCTATTGCAAGGAGCCAAGCCGCGCAGAGCAGGAAATACCGCATTGTACAAACGTATCGAGCACCGCTTGTGGATATTCAAAATTGACTTTATACACAACGTGACCCACATTGAAATGCTTCGACCATTGAGATTAAGCATAACACTCGCATGAACAATGGTAATATATACATGCATATTATTCGGAGTAACACTGGCATCAAAGCTGATGCTTGCCACGCGCACAACTATTCTTAATTAAGGTACGTAGTCATGTATCTCTCGCTCGAAGGGAAGAAGGATCGATGCTCAGACGGTAACGTCCGGCGTTTCGGTTCGAAGCAAGTATTCATGACATCTTGCCGTAGAAACACCGAACGGTACATAGAGTATACCTGGAGACCTTGCTTCTCGGGCACTCGCGGACACGGTCACGAAAGTTGTACTGGAGTTTGCATTGCAACAGAACCGCCTCACGAGGATGGTGGGGCAATGTGGGACGGGCGGAGTAGTAGGAGTGAGTAAATGCCTCTCCCCAATTGGTCGATGGGTCTCAGTTGGCTCACGCCCCGGAACTGATAGGACTGAACTATCCAAACCATTACCGCGTCTGAGTCCGATCTAGTGGAGGGGTGGTGGATGAAGGAGCTGCACGTTTACTTGCTTGCTGGCCTCTGCTGTCACGATGAGACAAAAGTAAGGTATTGGGGTAAGTTCTCGCCGGAAAAGCAAGGTGAAAGAGCGATACATGCAGCCCCGTCGCTATCTGATCGCGGCCTCGCCATATTGATCTGGTGGTGTGATAACAGAATGGATAGGTAATTACTGGTCTCGCATTTCTCCACGCGGGCGCCAGACTACAGTAGCCCGCACAGGCCGATGGTTCGGGCCTGTCAGGCGCATTCTGGAGCAGCGGAAGCGAGCCATTGCTGATCCGAAAGCGCCCGTGCAGCGAACACTGACGTGCGGCCTGCACCATCGACCCGCACCTGCGACACTTTAGCCCGGCGGGGGACGATCATGAAATTCTGCTTTTGAATACATCCAACCGCGCACCAGTGCCTGTCTGACACTCAAACTCTCTTCTGCTATATACACTTACGACGCTCGGCACACTCCTGTCAGGCACCGCGAGGGGTTTCAACTGCAGAGCGGGGAGCGATCAACCGCGAAACTCCAGCTTGGCTCGTGGCTTGCATGTGAATCTCGCAGTCGGTCTCCGAGCCCAGCTTCAAGTCGGACCGCCGCCGACATACAGTATATCGACGTCCATGAGCACCCCACGTGTGAGATAACAGAGGAGCCTCTTTACCTCTAGAGCACACCAGAGCGAGCTTTTCGCCTTTTCCTCCTCCTCATCAGAATACGCAATCATGTCGACTCAACGGCCGTTCCTTAGCAATTTCCTCGCGGCGTTTCGCGCGCACGCGCCGCAGATGACCAAGGCCTCAGCATCAATATCCCCGTCTGCTACCGTCGCAACGTCAGCAACGATCTGGACTTCCGCCTCGGGGCAGCAGCACTCGAAGAACTTGGTCAGCGCCCAGGAGCCAGCAGCGAGTAGTCCACGACCGATCAACGCCAAATCGAACCCCTACTCCGCGCAAGCGGCAGTGGCAGCCGCAGCCACCGCAGCACAAGACCGACAACTCGTCTCCTCATTATCGCCTCTTCAGCACAACGTTAGCCCGCAAACGCATCTTCCGCGCTCGCCGTCCTCGTCCGGTCTACCGGTCTATGGCCCGCCCAATAAGCCCCAACCGAATTACCCTTCCTGCCAGGACGTGCGCAAGTCAAGACGAGGCAGCGATAGCAGCTATGACTCGGGTGGATTCCGAGAGGTGCGTGGTGGAAACGAGAAGTGGTTCATCGGTGGTTTGACGGCGAGTGGTGAGGAGAAGTACTACAAGCTCAGCATGATCAAGCGGGAGCGCAGTTGGGACCGGATCTCGGCGGATCAGCTCAGTATCTAATGGTTATGGGATTACGTGCTACGAAGAAGAGAAGTGATTGCTTAATCCACTATCTGGTTTCAGAAAAGGCGCAAAAAGGTGGTGTTCGGTGGCTATGGAGTTCAGGACCAGAGGAGCAATATCTGACAGGATTCCGTACCGCAGGATGCAACATCTGTACAGGAACAGCAGCCTCGGGTTATGGCTTGTGTATGGGGGATTATCGGGATTTGACTCTTTCTTGGCGCTCATGGAATAAGATAAGGCCACCAAGGCACTGACGATTACAGTACAATTTCAGGTTACATAACATCGCCTGAAGAATTCGAAAGAAATGAAGATTTGATGAAGCAACAGATATCTGGCTGTCCAGCAGACCGGGAAGACCTCCCTCAGTCCCACTCTCATTTTTGAAGAGGCGAAGTTTGATTCCTTTGTTCTTTGTTCTTTCTCCTGGATTCTATCGCGGCTTTCGTATCGCGATGGGCTGTGAATCTGGGAGCTGCATCGCCGATTCATCTGTACAGGCTCAGCGCTCTCACGTGAAAGTGAGCGATCTTCCTCACGGGCGCTGGACCTCCCTCATTGTCCTCGACTCATATGGCGTGATGCTGCCAAGAGGCTCATGTGCGTCGATCTCACGGATATGTGCAATCGGATCTCAGGCCATGCTCTGTGTAGCCTCGACTAGCTACAACGGGTCAATGTTGCATATCCTTGATGGAAAGTCAAAAGGGCGCGGGCCGGTACGATCAGTCGAGTTCGTGGAGGCGGTTCGCAAACATGCGTGGGAATTTTCCAAAACGTTCGTGTTGTGACCATGTGCATCATGTTAATTCGTGAGAGCCCATGTCTATTCGTCTGATGGACTTGTGAGATTTTCACGATCGTGGACTGATATCGATCTATCAAGCGTACAGACATGGCTCCGTCGTTTTACCAGAACACGCCGTTGGTGAAAGAGTCGGCCTTGCTTGAAGCGCCACGCGAGGTTCGCGACATGATTACCGAAGAAGTTATACTTGCGCAGGGCCGCCCGTACATTCTTTCACCAAAATACTTTACCACGGTGAAGGAGAAGATGCCTACCAGCGAGATCGCCGAAAGTGATCTCGTATCCTCCCAGCGCATTGGCATGGGCCTGGCGAATCGACAACTCCGTACGGAGGTCAACCACATTATCCGGTTCACAGCGTTTCGATCCTCAGCAGCGATGATTCTACAGGTATACAACCTCGATATGCGCCGCGTCGCGCGATTCGTCAGAGCCTTGAGTCCACGCGAAATTGCACGAGCGACTCAGAACGAGTCCATTCAGATGCATTTTATCAACTATGACCAGAATTTGGCGATCGCCAACGGACGCGCAAGCATGGTCGAATGGACGCACTTGTGTGAGAGTCTCGGGCTGAGAGTCTGGTACGTTGCCAATTGGACGACATCGTCGATAGTCCCATACTTGAGCGGGCTCAGAAGCAGCCGTGAAGGAAGAAAGATCCTGGATGTTCTTGATGTTCAGACGGTTCAAGCATGGAAATGGGACAAGTTTGTCGCTAGCTCAAGGCTGTAGCACCGGGCAGCAAAGCATCACATCTTTGACGACGACGGCCTGTACACTACTTCATCTCGAGCACCGAGTCTTCTGAAAATGTAGGGTTTCCTGCCAGCTCGTATACCAATGATGATCAACGAGAAGTAATAAAGGACGCAAATTTCAGAATTATCCGTCCACATTCAGCTCCTTGGACATCTGAAACTGCTTGTCCATCTTTTCGTATGTCGCCGTTCAAGCATCACTATTGTGTCAGTAGTAAATGTAAATGATAGCCTGGGGCGTACCTCGCGGATGCCAGGCTCCGATGCTTGTTCTGCTGCGTTTGCCCGATGATTCGCCGAGCACGGGCTGGCTGGCAAAGCATGGCTGGGTAAGGCCTTGGCACCAGCCGTGTTCGCTGTTCAAGTCGCTTTGACTGCGGATTCGCGCGCACACGAGCTGTGTTGGCTTTCGCAAGCTGCTGCGTGGCTCAACTGCTCACGTTTTCCATTTCCTTCATCATCTTCAGACTTCTGTTATCCTATCCATTCCCTCCGCCCACCCTCCTTCCTTCCTTCGCCTTTGGTTTTCTGAGCATTTTGGCGTCACTGGTGGATTGTCAATATGTCGGAATACATTGGCTCACGGATCTCGCTGATCTCGAAATCCGACATCAGGTACCTGCTGCGCACCTGACAATCCATCAGACTTTCACTGACCGAATAATGTTTTCAGATATGTTGGTACGCTGAAAGCTATTGACAGTGATTCGGCCACTGTCTCGCTCGAGCACGTGCAATGCATGGGCAGTGAAGGGCGCAAGGAAGATCCAAGCCAGGAAGTGGCCGCAAACGACCTCATTTACGATGGTATCGTCTTCAGAGGAAGCGATGTCAAGGATCTCAGTATCCTCGCCGCGCCGGCACAAAGTCAGCAACTGAATGACCCTGCCATCGTTCAGCAACAGCAGGTAGGCAATCCCGGGACACAGATGCATACACCTCTGCGATGATGAAATATTTTGGATGTTAAACACAACTTTTCCGATGGCGCAAAAACCATGTGGATAATTTCCATGTTGCCTTCCTTCTGATCCGCACAACTTTTTCACTCGTGGCTTCGTTACTTGTTCGTTGATGGCGTTTGCTAACCATGGCTGAATGTTCAGATGCCTTCCGCGCCTCAGCAACAACAGCACCAACAACCTCCACCTCATCACCAGGACAATCACTTCGCCGGTCCGCAATACCATCCCAACTATCCGCCACCTCCATTTGGCTACCCGGGTGGCCCTCCCCCGAATCAATTTCAGCAGTCTCGTTTCCAGGGACCTGGCGGTGCACATGGCTTTCCAGGACAACCAGGCGCTGTTGCAGGGTACGGAGGGCCACCACAAAATTATATGGACCCGCGATTTGGTCCGCCACCTGGACAAAATTTCGGCCCTGGGCCGTATCCTCCCCAGCAGATGCCCATTGGTCCTCCAGGTCCCAACAATCACCAACAGCGTCCACCTCAGCAAATGCAAGGCTCGCATCAGCAGCAACATGGTAGCAAGGACCCTACACCTCAGCCCGCACCGGCACAAGCACCACAACCTCCGCCTCAGAAACCAGTCGAGATGTCGACCACGCCTGCAGCTTCTGTAGGCATCCCGCCGCCGCCGCCTATCGAGTCAAAGCCATCGGCAGCGGCCATTGCGGCAGGCCAGAAGCCCGCGACCTCGAAGCCGGCCCAAGCCAAGGCCAACAGCCGTGTCGCGGTACCTCTGCCAAACCCTGCAGTACCCAAGCAACAGTCGAGACAAGCTCCGAGTGCGCAACAGCAAGCACCCCAGTCCAATGCACCCGTTCAGCCGGCGCAGTCGACGTCTACGGAAGCAGCCACTGCAGCGGTGGCCGCAGCCATGGCGAAGCTTGCAAACAATAATCAAGGAGGAGACGTGGAGAACCTGGCGCAGAAGGTCGGACAAGTCCGGATTCAAGACGGCCAAGGACGTGGTCGCTCGGCACGCGGCCGAGGTGGTCCGCGAGGTGGCAGACGCGATGGTCCCCAAAAAACCGTTGAATTGCCGAAGGAGGATTTTGATTTTGAGAGTTCCAACGCCAAATTCAACAAGCAAGAGCTGGTCAAGGAAGCAATCGCCACTGGCAGCCCTGTCACTAGCCCGCTCAATGGTGCTACACCGGACCCGATTGCCTCTGCCACGAACGGCCAGGCCAAGTCTTCTGAAGATGTTGTCATTCCTGCAAAGCCGACAGAGAAAGGCTACGACAAGAAGTCTTCATTTTTCGACAACATTAGCAGTGATCTGAAGGACCGCACCGAGCAACTACACACCAATGAACAGATCGATGGTCGTGCGATGCGCCGCGAGGAGCGAAGCAAGAACGTCGAGACGTTCGGGCAAGGCAGCGTCGACGGCGGCTACCGTGGACGCGGTCGCGGCCGTGGTGGCCGAGGCGGATTCGCTCGTGGTGGACGAGGTTTCTACGGCGGTCGCGGTGGCGGCGGCTTCGAGAACCGGGGCGGCTTCCGGGGTGGTCGTGGACGTGGCGAGGCTGCACCAGTGTAGTATTCTGGGTAGCTACATCGCTTCCGTCGTGGTCACGACTGTTCACTAGTAGAATGTGCCGGTGGTACTAGGCGGGAGCTCATTGTACTTGTAGATGATTCCCACGAGTGTATATGAGGGACCGGAAAAATCGAACGAAAAGAACATGCGCTTCGCGCAAGACCACATCTGACACTGTCCTACCAAGCCTTGATCATGGTGAGTGAATTGGTCTTTGATACATTTGGCTGACCAGCCAGACATGCACGTTCGAAAAAGATCTTTGGAGCGAAGCAAGCGAAGCAAGCGAAACAGGTAGCCGTTGAGCTCGAGGCGAAGAGTGAAGAGCGTGTGTTCATCACACGTCCATTGCTACACCGGCCCATACATCTGATTTCTATCAATCCAGCTCTACGACTGTATCAGGGAACGCATAATCTTCGAACTGTGACGACAACGAGTCCCCGAGGATTTGTTCCTGTGTCGCTTTCGCGAAACGACGAACTTCCGAGTACTCTGCATTATCCAGAATGAGGTCTTGGGCAGCCCAATCTTCTTCCAGATAATTCATCTCCTTGGTTCCTGGGATAGGGACGGTGTCACCACCGTGACGGAGCAGAAACGCCAAAGCGAACAGCGTCGCCATATAGCCTTCCTTCTCTGCCAGGTCTGTCCATGCCCGAACGGGCTTGATATTCTTTGGCTTGTTCTCGTCGAGAAAGCGGGGCACCTGTGACGCGTTTGATTTCATCGTTAATATACCACGATGTGAGGATTCCGCGCCCGAGAGGCATGGCTGCGATTCTTGCAGTACTCTGCTGGGCTGTCGACTTCGAACGGATTGAGAGCCTTTGGTGAAGCCGAGTTTGGTCGAGACGAAGATGTCTTGGCGTTTCCTGGTTCACTTGAACCATTTGCCAAGCAACATCTCGCTGTCGCCATATAGACTGCGAGCTGTCAGGCTCAGGAATTAAGAACATACACCAAAGGCGGAGCGACATACTCAGCCGTAACCCAAAAGGCTGCACCAAGCTCGTGGACACGGTCGAGAATGGCAAAGCGTTCCTCATCGCCAGGGACAGGTCTGTAGTAAGGCTGGCAAATACCCATGAGACCTACATCGGAGATCAGATTCAATCCTCACTTTGATTCTCTGGTTTGCATTCACCATAACCCATTGCTGGGACGGGTGAGCCATCACTGCCGAGTTGCTTGCGATGGCTTGTCATGGTGAAGTTGGGGTGCGATCCGCAGAAGTAGACCGCCGGACGAATCGGGTTCAAGGTCAGGTGCGACCAAACAGCTTGGGACTCTTCAAGAGACGAACGTACAGGACTTCCGGACAGATGGGCCGTTTACGCTCGTTAAAGTATTGACTTCGACCGCACTCGTGTGTAGTGTGCCGCCGATGCGCGTAGGGTCTCAACGTGCGAGTAGGTCGATTACAAGGACACGGAGCCACCGCTAGAGTGTACGTGGTCGTCCCAAACTCAAGGTCACCAGAATGGCTATCAAATCACTTCCGGCTATCGTGAACATGCCCAGCACGGCGTACTTAGCGAACACGACACATATTTACTCATATAAGTCCCATTCACGAGGATAATCGCTCGCTCGAAGTCTGGGAAAACACCAGGTGGACTCAACTCACTGTAACATCCTGCCTGTGAGACGAATTATCAGGATCGCTATCAGAAAGCCATATGCAGAAGTCTTTTTCCAGCAAATAGTAATGCACTGCATCCGCCTATCGCGATTGGAAAGCCTCTGTCAGTGCTGAGCGGCACGGAATGATATGCCCGGAGCAGCGAGCTGAACGACCTGGCCAATCGCTGTGACCGACCTTGTCCGGCCCATCCGGCTGGAGTTTCACTTCTGACGCTTATAGCCTTGAGTTAGTATATCCTCACAATGACTAAGCTCACACGGCGAGAGGCTTTCACCTCACTTATGGCTCGAGATGCCAATCCAACGTCGCCAGGCGTTGCAAAAGACCATGCGCCTCTCGAGGAGGCACGTGATGGGCAGGGGGATAGTCTTTGGGAGAGACTGACCATGGCTTTCACGTGGAAGTCGCTTCTTGCTTCTGATACGCTTTCACATGTCGTCCTGGTCATTTGAGACTATTGATCAGAGATTGACTTCGCCTTCAGTTGCATATGTCCTTCAACCTCGAGACTTTCTGATCAACTTTGCACCTTCCATTCCTTCGATCTCCAATTGTGCTACCTCAGCCAGCTTTACTTTAGGACTTGCTTATCAAATTCTCAATCGAAGCAATCTCTTCAGCTTGTTGAACAAAATGGGTAAACGCAAGTACATGTCTGACAACGCAGATGGACTCGAAGACACCACCAGCGTCAAATCCGAAGATGGATTACCGATCAAAGACGAACAAGATGAATCTACCTCTCACTCCACCGACACAGAATCGGTCTCGAGTGATCTTGGCACCGAGTCTTCGGATGATCTTGAGTACGACGAGAGTACAGAAAGCCTGCCCCGATGCCCGGCCTACGACAAAGATTTCGATCAGCTCTCTACGGATTTGGGAAATATAGCCAGTTCAATCGTCAGTATCATTGATGGCTCCCAGTGTGATAATGGCCGCTCTCAGAATTGCCGCCGCAAGGCACTAGCTCTGACATCCCCTCCACCGGCCAAGAAAGACAAAGTGGCGTTGCTTGGTGCTGCAGGAGCCGGCAAGAGCTCTTTAATCAACTCCTTGCTTGGTATTCCCGGCTTAGCGAAAGCGGTAAGCATCAAAACACCCGAGCAACATTCACAAATCCCACCCTTGTCCGTTGAATTATTGGTACCCTCGGCCTCAGAATGGTAGACACGACAGCTGACACACGATCAGATGGCTCCCGGACAATCGTGTACATATGTTTGCACCGAGTACTGCCACATGCTACCTGAGCAAGAAACCGACTTCGCAGCTATAGTGGAGTATTACGACTCTAACGGGTTTCGGACAATCCTGACGAAGCTCTTGGATGATTACAAGATCTACTATCTCGAGCCGAAAGAGGATCTTGAGGAAGACAGCGAGCGTGAACTTGAGAAGCGTGCCAATTCCGCTGTGGAGGTGTTCGTCTCACTCTTCCGTGATCATGAAGAAGCGGAGTCGTTAGAAATTGCTAAGGACTTCTTGAAGAGATCCTACGATGAATGTGAAATAGGACCTTTGGAGACTTTCGTGGCATGGTGCGAGCAACTGCTTCAGGAGAGGGGACTCGGTGAAGCAAATTGCACGGAGACATTCCACGCGTCTTCAAAGGACGAACTACTCCTTGAGCTGGACCCCCTCGCCTTATCCGTGGGTCTTAGTGAACGACCTGCACTGTGGCCGCTCGTCAGAAGGGTACGAATCGGCGTAAAGCCTGCACTTATACTTGAGTATGTCACGTTAGTGGACATGCCAGGTATCAGTGACATCAACACTGTGAGAATTGAAGCCACGATGCAACAACTCCGCGAATGCGATGCGATCTGGATCGTCAGCAAGATCGATCGAGTCGTGACTGATTCGGAGGTTGACTCAATTATTCGACGCTATGGGAAGGTGTATGACGCTATTTTGGTCATATGCACTGCCATTGACGACAACATTGATCCAGCACTAGCAGAACATCTCAAATCTAAGTCACAAGACCTGGGGGAATATGGCGAGCTCCATATGAAGGCACTAGATCTCGGCAAGAAGGTCAGGGAGCTGAAGAAGAAGATTTCTACGCAACAGAAGACAATTCTCAGATCGAGGACCTCGACAGACCCGCGTGGCGTCAAAAGATCGGCGAAGGCCAGAGTCAAAGCACAAAATATCCTTGATGAGATTACACCAGAATTGCAACAAGCCGAGGCGGAGTTATCAGATGTTGAAGCACGTGAATTTGTTGCCACTGTCAATGCGAGAAACTCTTACGTTCATCAGCGCTTGCGCAACGGAAAACGCGGCCACCTCCCAACCGACAAATTGCTGGAGATTTTCTGCGTGAGCAATACGCACTACGCGTCTTGCAAGGGTGCACGATCGATCACAGGCCCTCGACTAGACGTCAAAGACACAGGTATACCCGCGTTGCGGTTGTATGTCAAATATCGTGCCGCTCCAGCGCGACTGCAGGCAATTCAATACTATATTGATTATCAGTTCAGTGCTTTCATGGAAGGAATTGAATTGTGGATGGCGAAAGAGCTCGACAAGAAGAAATGGGAATCCCTACTCGAGGAGATAAAAAAGTGCAGCAGTAATTTGTCTGCTATAACGAGCGCCTATGTCAATGCGCTTAAAGCGGCCGTGCGACTGGGGATCTCAAACCCTCTCCGAGGCATGAACGATCAATTGATCCAACATGCTTGCGAGGAGCTGAGAAAGATATCTGGGTGGGGTTGGGCTACTATCAGAGCTTTCATCAACCGCGACGGGAACTATGGGACACCAATCGCACCCAAACAATCCTGGAATGAGAATTTTATGAAGCCTGTGATCTATTACATCGACAATGAAGGTGCCTGGGACACCTTCATTGTCCGCCAAGAGGACTATTGCAAGGAAATGGAGACCAAATGCCTCGAGATACTTGATGCGATCCAGAGCAAGGTGGAAAACCATCCAGCTGGCTCGAGAATTCCGGGCGACATTATGCAGAGAATGATCCTTACTCACCAGAAGGGCATCAAGCATGTGTGCCACGACTTTCAAGAGAATGCAACTAAAGCTCTACGTCACATCCATGTTGATCTTGTGCAGGGCACGCCAACCGGATTTTTCTCGCGCGCCATGGCTGATACATACAAGTCTTGTCGTAGTCACATTGGCAGGGGCTACAAGGCTAGAGTCGAAGCAGTCTTGAGTGATCACTTGACTATATCTAAAGTGCACTCGCCATTCTTTCTGCTGACTGACAACCTGTTTGCTGCCGTCGACAGAGATGCTACAGTCGGAACAGAAACACTCGCGAAATCGGTCCAGGACTCGTTGGACGATATTTACAACCAGTGCAAGAGTATGATCAATTTCACGAAGCGAGGTCGTGCGGAGAAAGAGCTCGTTGCAGAAATACATCGTGAGTTTGAGGGTAGATCCGGCTTCAAAGTAAAATTTGAGGATATTAAGGCTGATCTAGCTCGGATCAAGCGTCGATATGATTGAGTAATTGAAAGGTGAAGGCGGAAAAGCGGGTCACCAGCATAGCGACATCCTCTCACATTTCGGACAGTCCTATGAGTCGAAGGTCAGCTTGACCATGGTTTTTGAGATGGCATTCTCACATCAGGATTAATGGTGATGCACGATAAAAAAAGATAGCTGTGAATGCGATGGGGGCAATATTCAGATGATCGCTTTGGGATGCATCGGATGATGATCGTGACAGAATTATGTGCCTTGAACCTGAGATCGCTCCCTACAGCCATGAAAGCGTACCCAGAGATCAAGCGCCTGAATTACTATCAGACTCCACAGAACGCCTAGAGTCTCGCGCCAAATCCCGCTCCTTGAGACATATACTTCCGCGCAAAGAAAATTCGTTCCTGAATTGTAAGAAAAGTCGTGCAGTGGCCGCGCTTAGCAGCACTGTCCCTTCTTCGCAGCATCCTGCACGCAAGTCTGTTAGCCTGGTCGGACGTATTTCAACCTCCTCGTAAAACATACCGCTGGCGGGTTCGAGAGGGGAATGGATGTTCCAGAGCTAGGACCAACACCTCCCTCCTCTTGTGTCAGCGCCTTGCTTGACACGATACGGTAGATCTCCGTCAATTCATTCTGCTCTCCGTTAGTGCCCAGTTCAAATTAGTGGAGGCCTTTCACGTACTTGGAAGGCAAGCTCAACATTGCTGGCATCAAGGGCGGAAGTCTCGATGAAGCTCAGGGAGTTTTGGCTCCTATATTGTAGTCCTGTTAGCGGATGCGCCTGCGCCTCTTGTGCCTTTCTTTAACATACGCAAACTCCTTCGCCTCCTCAGTTGGCACTGCCCGCAGATGCCTCAAATCGCTCTTGTTGCCAACAAGCATAATGACAATGTTGGTGTCCGCATGATCGCGCAGCTCTTTCAACCATCTTGTGACGTTCTCGTAGGTTTGGTGCTTCGAGATATCATAGACGAGCAGCGCGCCAACGGCACCGCGGTAGTAGGCGGAAGTGATCGCGCGGTAGCGTTCCTGGCCGGCGGTATCCCAGATCTGTGCTTTGATGGTCTTGTTGTCTACCTGGATGCTACGAGTGGCGAACTCGACACCGATGGTGGACTTGCTGTCCAGGTTGAATTCATTCCTGGTGAATCGCGAGAGCAGGTTGGACTTGCCGACACCGGAGTCACCGATCAGGACTACCTTGAAGAGGAACTGAACGATATGATGTCAGCGAATGCGCAGCTGGGTTGCATGGGTCGGGCGATATTCACATCGTACTCGTCGTTGGCCATGGTGGTGGTGGGTTAAGATGTCCGACGCGAAGTAAGAGGAGGGGTATGAGAACAGAAGAGAAGTAAATCGCACGTCGCTGTAGGTAAGAGATCTTCAATAGACACCTGGTCTTTGCCTTCCAGAAGGGGAACAGGATTGTAGAAGATAGGTAGAGCGACTGATGAGCGAAGAAACGACCTTAGTTGGTGCCTCCTATGCGACCTGCACCGCCTTTGTGCTCACCTGCACGCCAGCGGGCAGCCCACTTTGGCCCAGAAGTCGAACACACCAATCACATCTCCGGACAGAGAGGGTCTCACATTCTCACGTGCTCTCGTGTCAGAACGGTAATTCTGGCTGCAGGGGACTTTCGTCACTTAGTTACTACTTGATGACATTTAAAATTATTCCTCTAATATATTGATTTGCCTTCCACAGCGTTGCATATTAGGAAGAGCTGAAGTGCTCAAGCTCGGAGCCACGAAATGCATGACTGTTGCACGATACTTGCTTGAAAGTGGCTTTGAATGGTGTCTGGCCACTTGGTTTCGTGAACTTTATTTGGCTGGTTAACAGTCGCGTCCTCTCGTAGCACTTCGCAGCCCATACTCGTGGCCCAACGTGGCTTCATAGATCAATGGCGGACTCGGATATGGAGTACGATGATCAGAGTTCTGATGATGGGAGACAAAATGGACGATCTGCAAATGGCCGCGGCACTGCGTCGAGGCCACGAGGCCGCGCCCAAGCGAAATGGGAGGCTATGGCTTCCCGCAGTTGGGAACTCCAAGACGGCGCCGACGAAAATCTTGAAAGCGTGCTCGGCGGGATAGAAGAAGCGAATAAGAGGAAACGGTGCGTGACCTTCTCTTGATCGTTCATAATATGGCTGACTAGCTATCAGATTATTGAAAGATACCACTCCACTTCAGCGAGGTATCATTAGGCATACTTTCCTTGTTCTCGACCTTTCCACAGCCATGTTTGAGAAGGATCTCCGTCCAACAAGACATCTTCTCACCATCAACCTCACGATTTCTTTCATCCGAGAGTACTTCGAGCAGAATCCAATATCACAGCTGGGCATTCTAGGCATGCGTGATGGACTCGCTACGTCTGTAAGCCCCATGTCGGGAAATCCCACCGAACATATCAATGCCGTAAAAGCGTTGAGAGGCACCGATCCAAAAGGCAATCCCTCCTTGCAGAATGCCTTGAATATGGCTCGGGCAGCTCTTCATCACACTCCATCGCATGGTACCCGCGAAGTAGTGATCATCTTGGGCGCACTTCTGACGTCCGACCCTGGTGATATCCATGACACCATCAAAGCCTGCATCAAAGATCGCGTACGTGTCAACATTATTGGTCTAGCGGCGCAGATGCACATCTGCGCCGAGATCTGTCGCAAGACGAATGCTGGAGACGAAAGTTGCTACAATGTCGCCATCGACGACGTCGACTATCGAGACCTTTTGATGGCGATCACAACACCGCCAGTGGTGCGTGCGACCGATGCAGAAACCAGGAAGTTGAATCAAGCAGCGCTTTTGATGATGGGATTTCCCTCTCGGGTCGTAGAAGATGCTCCCACTCTATGCGCCTGTCACGGCAACCTGACACTTGGTGGGTACCTTTGCAGTCGATGTAAAGCGAAAGTCTGTAGTTTACCGGCGACCTGCCCGACCTGCGACCTCACACTGATTTTGTCGACACACTTGGCAAGATCCTACCATCACCTGTTCCCCCTCCGCAATTGGGTCGAAGTCTCATGGGATCGAGCAAAGCAGAAAGGTACATCCCAATGTTATGGCTGCCAATCACATTTTCCTGCTCCACCCTCATCAGCTCAGGTGAATGGTACGGAATCTACGAAGACGACCCAGGCAATCAAGAGAGCGGCAGGTGCTTCTGAGTCGAGCCGGTATGAATGCGAGATATGTCAGAACCACTTTTGCATCGACTGCGATGTTTTCAGTCACGAGGTCGTCCATAATTGCCCGGGTTGCCAAAGCACTGCTCATTTGCCGGGAATTGAAGCGACGAACGGAACCTGAGGACACACTTTGGATTCAAACGATGCCGAAACGTACCCTGACTACCCAAAATTTGATGTCAAGAGCCTGCGACGTCTGGGAATGGAGGTATTGTGACCAAGACAGACCGGGGTATCCGACAAATCCGCCGTGATTTAATTACAGCTTACTACGGACAAGCATGTCTAGACCCCCCGGCCCGTCATATATATCACGCTCAGCAGCTCTGGCGTTTATTTGTCGGGCTCCGAGCTGGTCTACCCTCTCGCAACCCAACAAACGCATTGCCGTCTCGGTCTCCGCTTTCAAAATCTCCAGCACACGCTCAACTCCGGCAACTCCGCCTGCGCCCAGTCCGAATAAAGGAGATCGACCCAGACCTACGCCCCGCGCACCAAGGCATATCGCTTTCACAATATCAGTGCCGCGCCTGATGCCGCCATCTACAAAAACCTCCAGTGCCGACAGGACTTGTGGACAATATCTCCTGATTTCGAGCAGCGTGTGTATTGGCGGTGGAGCCGTATCCATAGCCCGGCCGCCGTGATTGGAAAGGATGATACCTTGTATTTGTGGTGTATGTAGACTCGCGATATACGCATCTTCGTGTGTCTGCACGCCCTTAAGCACGATCGGCAGAACCGTGTGCTCTCGTAGCCAAGGCAATGTTGATTTCCAGGTCAAGTCTACGGCTGTGCCAGCAAATAGCATTTTGCCCACCCCGCCCGTCTTTGGGGAAGAGCTCGTCGTTGATGCCGAGCCTTGCTGTACAGCACTTGTGATCGGCAGGCTGGATGCTACATTCTTCGTTCGCTCGTCATGTTCCCGCTTGCCAGGCACCGGCGCATCAAGTGTCAAGCAGATGAACTTGATGGCGGGTAGCTTCTTGATCCGAGCGAGCATGTCTTCGCTCTTCTTCCGCTCCGTCTGCACGTACAGCTGCCAGCCAAACACCTGGCCAGGAGCTGCATTCGCAACGATCTGTTCAGGTGTCTGCGATGCGTTGTTGGATATGATCTGCATTGCGCCGAACGTCGCGCAAGCTTTGGCGATACCGTGTTCGCCCTCTGGATCAGCGAGTCGCGCCATTGCGGCTGGAGCGACGTAGAAAGGGACATCGACTTTGTGGCCCAGGAACGTTGTCGAGGTGTCGCAGTTGGTGCAATCTACAAATACCCGAGGCCGCATTAGAATGGATCGGTAGACAGCGTTATTGAGCGATTTCGAGACCAGATCGTCCGACGCAGAGAAATAGTATGCCCATGCTCTCTCGCTCAACCGCTTTGTGGCTACCGTTTCAATGTCATCCAAGTTCAAGCAGTCTTCAAGGGTTGAAACACCACCATCGGACTCTGGTTGTTGAGGAGGTCCTGACGATGTTGCATTGCTCGCGGGTATCGTTGTGGCGTCAATGGGACCTAGTTTTGCCTCCGTTGGCAGGCTGCTTTCAAGCGTTCCTGGAGGATGAATCGGATCGTATTCTTCTGTCGCGTCATTGCCGGCAAATCTCATTATCGCCGTCCGACCGCCTGGATGGTCGGGGATGAATTTGGTGACATCGTAAACGTTCCCATAGAGAATGACCCAGCAGCTCTCTTCGGTGCCGTGCTTTTGGACTTCTTCAAAACTGATCTTTCGTGTCATGACCGTAATGATCCAGATGTATTGAATAGAGTTCAGCCCAAAGTCAGACCGGTTTATCTCGAATCCTCTATAACGTGGTGCTGGGATATGCGAGGCAGAATGTATTATGAGGTAATGCGCAGGCGTCAATTGCCGGCCCGACGTGGTCGGCGTTTGGTGGGTAATAGTTTTAGCTGCTGGTCAATTCGCGCCAAATTCAGGCTATTTGCTGGTTACCCTTATTGCTTTCAATGGGACTTGCAATCACAAGGTGACCCTTTATTACTTCAAGGATGTTTGCCTTCATCTTTATAGAGCGAGAGCAACTCACACTGTCGCGCATAGAGTGGGTGGGTGGCTCAAATCCAGACTTCTGCGCAGTAAATGTATGCTTTTGAGAGATCTAATATTTTACAGGCCTCATAAAGTCCCAGATGACATAAGAAATTCGACATGGTAATAGTCTGCCCGCATCCAGCCGGTCTTGTTCAGATTCAGCACGTCTCTATCGCACACATTCCCTCCAATTTTATCCCATAAATCATTGCTCCATCAATTCTTCGTCTATTACTTCCGTTATCGATCAGTTATTCAGCGAACTAGCTTCCTGATTCGTTCCTTCAATTGAGGTCCGGATCGCCTCCAGGTGATAATGGCAATGATTGTGAACAGACTGAATCTGCCGATGAGCGCAAGTGCGACGGCCCGTCGTACGATGTCGTAGTATCTGCCACGGTTAGTGATTTCTGGCAGACAAGCTTGCGCCAAGCGCTCGACTAACCCTTCGAGCATCGTCGAGACGGCTGGTTTCTTGCTTCTGATCGGGCCTACGCCCGACCCCGTGCCCAGACCGTGCAGACCAGTCTCGTCGGGCCGCTCGACGATGACCGTGGAGGCAGAGACATCCGATGCGCCTATCTCTGGCTTGTGGGCGTTATGCGCGACGCTCTCGGTAGCTGCTCCGAACGAAGGCTTCAGATCTTGGAATTGGGTGCCTGCCTGAAGTTCTGCCCGCTTGCGATACTTAAAGCGGTAGGTCAAGAGCCAGACGCTCAGTCGAACATCAATGGGAGTGAATGTCGGGTATGTCCAAAGTGTGAGTGCGTTATGAGGTGGGAGGAGATCCAGCAGATCAGACACGACGCCAAGGGTCAGACCCCAAAGGAGCAGAGGACCGTCCTTTCTGGGAGGAGGAAACTGATTGAAGATATCCGAGTGCCATATTCTTAGCGCAAGAGATTGCACTTGGTCCTGCCATGTCGCACGCGCAAGGCGGTTGTCCACTACAATTTCCTGTCCTGGTGATTCCACACTATGGAGTGATTCTGTAGGGACCAGGTTGATCGCGGCAAACATCATCTTCCCAAGTATCAGGCTCAGCATCCACTTCTTAACTCCAGTTTCTTGATTGGCGAGGCGGCTCGACACATCCTCGAAAGAGACCGTTCGTTGTGCCGGGGACATCAGACTACGGAGCGGCACCCAGTGCGTTGCCGCGACTTCTGTAGGCTGGAGTTTGAGAGGTGGGATTTGGTGATGGGTAAGTATGAACACATATGGACACAGTACCAGTAAGGGTTTCTTTCCCCAATGCGTGGTGACTATTCGTTGCGGAAGATTACCACATTCGAGCGCGTATGATTTCAGATCGATGCCCACCTCTTCCCATGTTTCGCGTATGGCCGCTGCCTTATCATCCGCATCTTCCGGGTCCCGTCTTCCGCCCGGAAGTGCAATGTGAGAGGTCCATCGGTCGCCTTTCCTGGCAGCGCGCTTGATGAAGAGCAGCTCCGGGTCACCATGCTTGACCCATTCTTGGTTGAAGAAGGCTTCAATGTCGTAGTAGGAATCGAGCTCGTGACTGTGGCCAGGACCAGAAGATGGAGGGTGGTGTTCTGTAGAAGGAGAGATGCGAAGAACTACAGCCACGGAGGCTCGACGTGGGGTCTCCTCTGGAGAGGCAAGGATAGGATATGGCGCTTCACGGAGATGATTAAGGATATCATGGACGTTCTGAACGAGCTGTGCACGCGAATTTGTGTCGACCATGGTGGGCGGAGTGGACGAGTGAATATTCTAAAGGAGCGCTCAAAATTCGGAATATGGCAGCCTTGTCGTATTAAATGTCATGAATGCCGGGCATGCTGCATAAGGTATCTGAAACTTTGGAGACCTCGGCCTGAGACCTGGTCGCGTGAGGGTCTCCAATGGGCCGACAGAAGTCTGTGCTATGCCTATGTGTTTCCGATCGCTTTTCATTCGACCCAACAGTGGACAAACACAATTTACTGCTGGCTTGGGCTAAATGCTACTAGCGAATTTGTTCGATATCCCATAACAATGCAATGTACAATACTACAATTGTTTCTTCACTTCTGAAGTAGAGCACTTGTGAGTTGCGCGCATACTTCTGTCACGTCATTGTCAGTTCCCATTGTCTACTATTGCATTCCGTACAGCTCGATCAAGCTTGCCGGCGACGCTATCTGCCGTTGCGCAACGCGTGCTCGAGATGCTGCTCTCATTGGTCAATTCTTCTGGTTCGCATGGCTCGAGCTGCACGGCGGGGCTGGTCCATATTCATAACCGTCACCAGCCCGTCAATTTCTGTTGCCAATGCTGCGTTGTTCCGTGTCAATTGGGTGTGCAAAAGTTGGTACTTGATGTTGCGCGCTGGCACAAGCTCACAGCATATCTGAGCCTTTCTGACCTTGGTTCAACCTGGCCTGCATCGCTACCTGGGCGCAACAATTGAATCTTTGGCCTCCCAACCACAACTTACGTCACAATGCGGTTCGGGAAAACATTGCAGCTCTCCATCTACGGCCCGTGGAAAGATCAGTACATTGACTACGCCAAGCTCAAGAAGCTCCTGCGTGAAGATGGGTCCAGTCCCAGCTCAGCCGACCAGTGGACCGAGAAGGATGAGGAGGCTTTCGTAGAAGAGCTGGTCAACGTCCAGCTGGAAAAGGTCCACAACTTCCACAAAGAGACCTACGACAAGCTTCGGGATCGCACCGCTGCTTGTGAGGCAAAGCTTGATGAGATCGCGGCTGCCAAGTCAGGTGCTCAGGACGGCGACAAGGACAAAGCCGGTGGGGAGAGCAGCAATGGCAGCGGCAAGAAGAAGGTTCCCAGTGAGGAAGAAAAGCAGAAGATCCTGCGTGAGGTTCAGTCTGAGCTTGATCAGATCTCGAAAGAGACGAGCGAGCTGGAGAAATACAGCCGGATCAACTACACTGGCTTCCTGAAGGCCGTCAAGAAGCACGATCGTAAGCGCGGCTCCTCCTACCGAGTCCGCCCGCTTCTGCAAGTGCGCCTCGCTGCGCTCCCGTTCAACAAGGAGGATTACGGCCCTCTTATCTTCCGACTGAGCTCGATGTACAGCTTCGTCCGTGAAGAGCTCGATGGCGTGAAGGCCAAAGCACATGTCACCGGCGAGACCTCGGAAGGACAGGAGGAATACCATGCCTACAAGTTCTGGGTCCACCCCGAGAATATTCTTGAGGTGAAAACTATGATACTTCGGCGTCTGCCAGTCCTGGTCTACAACCCGCAGACCTCCCGAGTGGCGGAGGGCACCCAGCCAGATCCTTCTATTACCAGCATCTATTTCGACAACCCTGACTTCACGCTGTACACTGACAAGATCGAGAAGAGCTCGGGATCATCGCTCAGACTTCGATGGTATGGCCAGCTCAATGATCAACCCGAGATCTTCTTCGAGAAGAAGACCATTTCGGAGGACGAGACAAGCTTTGAGACTCGCTTCGCAACCAAGGACAAATATGTTCAGCGATTCCTCAAAGATGAGTATCATATGGAGAAGCAAATCGCCAAGCTTGAGGATCGTGCTGGCGCGGACAGTTCTGCAGCTACGGGTTTAAAAGCATCTGTCGAAGAGATTCAGAGCTTCATCCGGGACCACGAACTCCAACCCGTGGTCCGAGCCAACTACACTCGTACAGCATTCCAGATTCCTGGTGACGATCGCGTTCGTGTCAGTCTCGATACCGATCTTGCATTCATTAGGGAAGATGCGTTCGATATCGATCGACCCTGCCGAGACCCTGACACTTGGCACCGTGCAGACATCGACAACAATCGCTTGGAATATCCGTTCTCGTCCGTTAGAAAAGGAGAGATCACGAGGTTTCCCTTCGCTGTTCTTGAGTTCAAGGTCAAGGGCAAGAAATCTGAGTGGCTCGAGGACATCATTAACAGTCACCTTGTCAAGGCCGCCCCTCGCTTCAGCAAATTCGTGCACGGTGTTGCGACGTTGTTTGAAGACGGCGTCAACATCTTCCCGTTCTGGTTGAGCGAACTGGAGACCGACATTCGCAAAGATCCCCAGCAGGCGTTCGAGGAAGAGCAGGCAAAGCGACAGAAAGAACTCGATGACGAGGTCGCCGTCGGCTCTCTTCTGAAAGTCCGTTCTAGCGTCAGCCCCAAGAGCAAGGGCGGCATCATCTCGCCTGTGGGCTCACCATTCACTGAGGCAGGCAAGGCCGACGCCAAAAAAGCCGATCTCGGCAAGACTCCTGCCCAACTTAATGCAGTTGTCGAGGAGTCCGATGATGATGAGACCGGTGTTCAAGGCAATCGCGATGTCACGTCGACTCGCGGTCTGAAAGACCTATTTTCGACTTGGAGCACAAGCAAGTTTGCGCAGGCAAAACGCAACAAAGTCCAACTCCCACCCGGCGTGGTTGAGCCAAAGTCTTGGATCAAGGATCAGGGCCCGCTCAAGGTTGAAGGCAAGGTGTGGCTTGCGAACCAGCGTACCTTCATCAAGTGGCAACATGTTTCAGTTTTGCTAGCTGGACTATCGCTCGGACTTTACAATGCTGCAGGAAAGGATAACAACGTCGCACGAGCGCTTGCAGTGGTGTACACCCTCGTGGCACTCTTCACCACCGCTTGGGGCTACGGCGTTTACATGTGGCGAACACAGCTCATCGAGCGCAGGAGTGGCAAGGACTTTGATGCTATCACGGGCCCTGTCGTTGTGTGCATTGGTCTCGTCGTCGCCCTCATTCTAAATTTCGCTTTAAAGGTATGTTTCGCGCGAAGTCGTCTTCTCGTGTTACTTTGTACAGTTACTGACCTTTGATTAGTACCACCAAGTTGTCAACGACCGTCAAAATCAAGAAGCGAACCAACCCGTTCTGAACCAGACAGTATATGGGCTGCAACAACAGTTGATGTAGTGAAGGATTTTGTCGTGTTTCGCTCCAGGCAGGTAGTTGTGCAGAGTTTTCTCCCATGGTGTTCATAGGATTTTCATTGCATCACATTGTATATATTTGGACGGCATGACAGCAATTGCACATATTTAACACGCGCCTTTGATTACATTTTCGACAAACCCAGTTCCATACAGCGAATCTCAAGCAAGACTGCTAGCGACTAATCAGAATGCTAATGGCATATGGGCGCGTAAAGCGACTGGCGCCGCCCTTGTTTGAGATCTTGCCAAGAGCGCCATCAGGGCCTGAGCGCGACGCAAGCGCCTTGAACCAATGGTCATTGTCAAGCTTAGGACAATCGTCAAACACACGACTGATATTACAGGAATGCTGTCCTACATACAGTGAGTTCTATCTCCAGTCTGCCTGCAGGAATGGTTTCATCGCAACGCTTCGCCCGGCGCATGACCAAAGGGCGTTACAGCAGTTGATCCTTTCACAATGTCGGCACTCATTTATATCAAAGGTATGTACTCTCGTTATTCGAGGCATTATTGGTTTTTTTTCTTTCCTGTGATTGCAGTACTAGCGTTACTATAACATTCTTTCGTATTTCCTGGTGACGTCCATGTGGATCATGCGCTATTCTTACTACCAGGTGCTGGTCACCTCGTTTCTTCCCTTGGTATCAGCGCATGGCTTCGTCCGTGGAGTCGTCGTCGATGGAATCTGGTACCCCGGGTACAACTTCGCTTATCAGTGGCAGCGGACACCTCCAATCGTGATCGGCTGGTCGATTCCAGACGATAAAGACACTGGCTTCATTGATGGCGCGAATTACACCAACCCCGATATCATCTGCCATCGCAATGCCACGCCGGCACCTATCTCTGCACCCGTCCGCGCCGGCGACGTCGTGGAGTTGCAATGGACCGATTGGCCGGTAGGCCACCACGGCCCTGTCATCGACTATCTCGCCAAATGTCCCGATGACTGCTCAAATGTCGAAAAAACACAACTAGAGTTCTTCAAGATCAGCGGCGTTGGACTGCTGGACGACACAAAATCGAAGCCGCCTGGCTATTGGGCATCTGATCAGCTCATCGCCAACAACAACTCCTGGTCTGTAACGATCCCACCAGACATTGCACCTGGGAACTACGTTCTCCGGCACGAAATTATCGCGCTGCACGCCTCCCACGAGGTCAACGGCGCACAAAACTATCCACAATGCGTCAATCTCGAGATCACAAGCGACGGGACGGACGTGCCTGCGGGCGTGATAGGCACCGAGCTCTATAAACCCGACGAGCCGGGCATTTCGCTCAACATATACGCCCCACTGAGTACATACGTCGTGCCGGGGCCGACCATGTACAGTGGTGCGGTTACAATGTCACAATCGGTCGCGAAGATCCAGGGATATGCCACCGTGAGCTCATCGGGGACATCACCGAGCCGGAAGCCGACTCCGACCTCCACCGCGACAAAGCAAAGCACGACTTCGTTTCAGATGTATCAAGCACCGCCACCGTCTGGCACTTCAGCGGATGTGGCAAATTCAGTAGACGAAGTTGTTGTCGTGACTACTGTCGTGGTGGAAGTCGTGGTCGAGACCGCCGTTAAGACCGTCACTTGGACCGGCTAGGATTCACCTGATCATTCAGGCCATACTTTCATGATGACTTGTTCTGTCTGTGCTGCTTACTCCCTGTATTTACGACGAGGCGATTTAGAAGGGGTACAAAGCATCACCACGTGAACTTCACATAGCTCAGAGCCATAGGTGTGGATTGTTTTCGTATAAGATTTTATCATATTGTTCCAGATTGTGCATTATCATAACAAAAGCCTTATTGACCTAATCATGCTTCTTTCACAGAAAGAGAAAAGGTTTTCTGGCTTGTTCGCTCATCACCAGAATCGTCGGTCATCTTGGACAGGCGGGCCGGGCGCACAACGATATCGAAGTCCAGAATGCCCAGCAATAAAGGGCACACTACGAACCCCACCGAGGTCTTCGCGCCAGCAGCCAGGGGGGGTAAGATTCGCTGCAACGTTCCAGCGACCGCGAGACGTCTTTCGTTGCGAGCAAAGTCAGGGTTCCGGCAGACGAGCTGGACATGTAGCGGAAGATTGCGTTTCGAGCGGCTGTGGATTTCAACTTGAATGTTCGTAAATGATCCCACGCGAGCTTCCGTGCAGTCGTTGTCAACAGCCTGGAGAACCCGGGATTGATCATCTTGGATGGAAATGGAGATGTCTACTGGATGACCGTGGAGTAGCTCCCGCGAGTTGACAGGAAGCTGCATTCCTTTGAGGCCGATCGTCCCGCTTCGCTGATCCGTCTTCCATGTGATCTGCAATTGATCGGACAAAGAGACCCAAAATTGCTCTGCGCTCGCTTCGGGCTCGATATCGGGCCACTGCAGTCGGAGGAAAACTCGCTGCACCTCGCCGGGCACGAGCTGGCCTTCGTGCTTTGACTGACCAGGCGCAAGGGCACCGCCACAGCTGTAGTGCATGTATTTAGGCCAAGCATTCGCCAGATCGAACGTGACCGGGATTGCCGTTGGGTCTTTTCCTGTCGGCGGTACAAGAGCGAAGTTTTGGATTTGGAGTGCAGCATTTACCGTCATACTAAGAGATACGGTGATCATGCGCGCGAACTTGACCGGCCCCGATCTGTCTGGGCAGTAGTAGAACGTGATTCGAGTCCCCGAGACTCCAGCTTTTCCTATGACTTCGAAATCAAAGTTGTGTGTCTCACCAGGCTTGATGTTTATGTTGGCATTGTCGCCATCGTCTGCTTGACCCTTAGTGGCCAATTGATTCGGGTCGTTCAGAACATCCTTTGTATCCTTGGTCTTGAAGATGGTCGCAGGTGTTTTGCTGATATTGCGCATAACAATTGATATGCTCTCGGCCTCGCCTTCCAGCATCATAAGACCAGTATCTTGTCGTGGAAAGCCCACTAGCTCAAGTTTTGGAAGCGCTTCTATTGTAGTCGCCGATACTTCCTTTGATTCAATACCGAATTTTTTCAAGGCAGCGACCATATCGTCATTTGCCGTGGGAGGTTTTGCGCCTAAGCCAAGTGCCTTGATAGTCAATGGACTATCTGCGCGCCATGCGCTGGCGATGATGGGGAACGACTGCTCGTAGCAGCCGTGCATCTTGACCCGGACACCCACAATTTTGGTCTCGCCCACGGTGGTTGGAGTGACAGGCAGAGAGACGCGCTGGAAATGCAAGCCGCGAAGTGAAGTCGGCTCAAAATGGCACTTTAGCGCCACTCCTTCTGTGATAAGATCCAGAGATTCGACCTCAACGGGAAAGTCAAATGGGTTCTGAAGCGTAACCACACAACTCGACGTTTCCTGATCCACGAGCACAAACTTTTGTTGTACCGCAGTTCCAGGCCGGCTGGCATTCGGGTCATATAGCAACGGGTTTCCAGAAGTCCGGGAATCTCGAATATTTTCCGTCGTCTTCAATTTGGACCGGTCGATGACAGCCGCTTCGGTGTTCGGAATTGCAAACTCAATATCACGAACAAGGAAGGGGTCCCAATAGACGGCCTGCGCATCTGCAAGGCCGAAATGTCGGGATACAGCTACCGTCCGGTTGATCAGGGAATGCAGTGCCATCTGTTCTTCTTTCGAGAACTTATTAGCGACATGGTCTGGACTGCGATCCAAGGCCGAATTCGGACCACCAATCTGTAGGAGGGATGAGCTCAGACGGAGAAGGCCATATGGATCTGGTGAGGTTTCGCAAAAGCCTGCGAGCTCTTTCAAGAGCTGCTGCTTCATGTTTAGGTTGCCAAAATCATCTTGAGGCAGTAAGCTCGGGGTTTCCTTGACCGACTCCGGCACCAATAAGATGCCGTATATCCTAGTGATCTCAACTATAAGCTCGTGCAGACCACGATCATCCCCAGCATTGCTCAGCATGCTATCAGCTCCCGTGTCAATCGAGAGACTCGCCGCAGGATGGATTCCCATTTCTGCTGCGCCGAGCTTACGCGCCTGCATCATCGCCGTGGTGAGGCGACCAATCATCTCCTTGATTGTGATACCTTTTTTCCTGTCCAGGTTGAGTATCGAATACGTTGACGCGATACCAGCAAGAAGAGCAACATGATCGATTGTGCTCATACTCTCTTCATCTGGTGGCAGGGCTTGCGCAAGAAGCTCGCTGACAGCAGTTCTTGACAGGTGTTTCGACTTTCTCGTGATGGGAACCGTGGGTAGCCGCTGTAGACTCTGCCCGACGTGAGGTGTGACAAAGTATCGCAGGTTATCCACATTTAGTAGGCCATCGGTACCAAGGATAACCGCCAGAAGCCTCGAAAATCGCACCGTAGCATCGGCAACTACGACGGGCGGAAGGTCCAGCGCACCCTCGCTTGTGCGGTAAAGATCGATGATCGAGCGCGTTAAATCTGGTATAGCCTTTGAGAATCTGCTAACTTGAAATTTGCGGCGTTCTTCCAGGTCTTCCGACGGGTTGTCCTCCAGTGACAATGTTGCTGAGAGTCGCGAAACATGACCCGGACCACTCCTCTCCGACGATGTCAGGCAGATTGAGGGGATCTGAAAATCAACCCCAACCCATGCATGCAGCATCTGACATATGAGCAATAATTCCATGCCTTTGGCCTGCCAAAGAGAATCTGAAAAGCTGCGAGCTTTGCTCGTATGATCGACCAGAATGCGCAGTGCTTCGCTCCATTGACCAGCCATCATGTAGATTGAGCCAAGCACGATGCCCACACGTGCCTTCCCGCGTGCGCGAATTTTCTCTTGCGAAGTGCCCGAACCAAAGCCCTGCACAGCGATACGGTCATTACTGGATGCTCTCGCACGAGCTTTGCTCTTCCCTCCTTGGTTGCTGGCGTTGCTGTCTGAGCGTTTGATCCCGTTGACGCTGGGCATCTGATCGAAAGAGGTCGCTGGAGGTCCACGGCTACCAGTAGAGTGACGCGGACTGCTTTCTTCGCTGTGTCTGGGCATCCTACTTGTTGGGGGCGGTGTTCCATGGGAGGAACCTGGGCGGTTATCAGGTGGTGGCATGTTGCCTGAACGCTGAAGGCTTCGCGATGTTTGTCCCGGAGTCTGTATGCTTGGCGATGCCTGCATCGCTTTTGCAAATGTACTCAGCTCAAGAAGAAAATCCGAGGACACAGCTCGCATTGCAGTCCACACGGATCTGTCGCTCTCTCGCTCTCCATGACTGATGGTGAAGACCCCACCCGATCCTTTTGGGCAAGCCTCATCTTGGTCACTCAAGGCGATCAGCTGGCGATGCACTACCCGTGGATGCTTCTCTCGCAGAAACTGAGTAGCCTCCTCGATTTTCTTCTTGCCGGACTCATGGTAGTCATCGTCGATGATGCCTAGTACAAGCAATGGCTCCCGGTATAACTCGAAAGGTGAAAGATTAAGAGTCTGCTGAGGGGGAACCGCGGAAGTATAGCGGAAGAGTAGTCTGCCCTGGGGAAAACCCTGAGGAGAAAGTAGACACGATTCGGACTTCTGATCAATGTCGGTCAAGCGCACCACGCTGGCTTCATCCTGCAGGCGTTTCAACAACCTCGTGAATCGCGATCGCTCAACCTGGATGGGCAAGACAAGCACCCGGATCGCCGCTGGAGCGACCGGCGAGAACACGTCCATGAACGTGGTGTCATTCCCACTTTGGTCCACAATCACTAAGGAGTTGGCTTGGCGTGAGGGAACCCCGTCCTCGCGAAGAAAATCGCCTATCGCTTAGCAGCCTGCCGGACTCCTCCCCGGAGTAAGATCTCCGCAGTACCTATGAGGTTCTTTTGGTTCGTCGATAAGCCGAAGGTGGCCGGGCGTGGGTAGCTGAGCGCTGAGGAACATCGTTGCTGTCCTCACCTTCGATCCGAACCCCCGGGGTCGGCGGGCCGGGCCGACGCTGATATCTTTCCGCGCAATCAAGCTGAATTTTTAACGGCGGCAACAGATCGTTTGCGAGCGGAGGATATTGGAACACATACAGCAAAAGTCTGCGCGATGTATTATCGAATTTAATCTCATCAAGTCGATTGATGGCAGTCACGACAAAATCCAAAGTAATACCTCTATTCCGCCCACTAAAAAGCTGGCTTGTGACGCCCACGCACGGTTTCATTATGTTATATCATCTGAAAACAGCACAAAACAAAAGCTGAGATTTATTGCCAACAATATCCTCTCCTTATTAGATCGAGTAACTTTAACGAAGTTAGAGGTCTTGGAGGGAATACAGTGTTTGGTGTGGAACACTCGTCGATAAGCTCAAAGTGCACAGTGGTCGGTACCGGCCGCGGATCTAAAATAATTCTAGCACGCCACGCCAGTGCTGTCTCGCGACTGCTTGATGCAATGCGTGCCAGCGCGGCGTGAACAAACTGGTGGGCTGCCGGAAAAACTTGCCCCCTCTCCCCAAATCTTATGACGCTGCGGCTTTGCACTACTGGCGCAACCTTCCACCACGGTGATGGCGGAAATCCGCCAGCAGATCTCGACTCCGGTATAAGGCGACCAGAGGTTTTTACACATTTTCCTTATCTGGGGGTTTACTTCGGAGGTGGCCATTCCTTTTCTTCGTACCCGCCACGACCTTTTCGCGAACGGCAACGGAAAGAAAAAAATTCGCCCGCTCAAGTGACGCCTCTCTGCCCGAAGCGTCCAAACCCCGTGGGATGCTGCTGCGTCCCGGCTTGTGCAGCACAGGACGTGGCATGGAAACGCCGGTATCTTCTATCTGTGTCGAGTAGATCAGCCGGGTCTGCTGCTCGAAGATGCTTCTCCTGTATTGTCGTTCGCCCGCTATCTTGCACTCCGCCGGTCCATGGATGCCGTCCAAGATGTCCCGGGCACCGCGGTACGGCGGCCGGCTTCGATGCTATTCAGCAGCCGGCCGTCGACGCCGAATTCAAGGTATGTACCATGTATTGCCTGTGCACCCAACAAGTCCACACAAGCACTCTTCCACATTTGCGAGCCGGATGGGGACACTGTCAATCTCGGCCGATTTACTTGCGAAGAAACCTCACAAGACCGACCCAATCGAGCATCATGTCGCAAGAGTTGTGGAGATAGCATACTCACCTACCTCGCCAATGCACCTTATCTTGTGCATTGAGATATGAGTCCTGTTGTGAATTCTAACCTGGTGCTTTCTTAGTATCCCGTCTATGCAGCGCATTACCGCGGGCGCCGGCAGCACAGCAATAGGCAGTATTGACTCGAATCTCGGCCGTGATATTGAACCTCACGAAGCCACCATTTGCGACTCCCTCGTTGAGCAAATTGTATGCAGTAGTAGAGCTGCAGCAGCCCAGCATGAGCAGCACACGGCACAAACCAGCCCGCTCGCGCGAACATTGCTCGAGGTCGCCGCGACGATTCAATTCCATGCAAAGTGGTTTGCGCCGGGACCGTTGTCGACTTTATACCAGACTGCATTGGAGGTTGCAAGCCGGTCTACCTCCACAAATGACCTCTTTAGCGCGTTGGAGCTGATCCGAACCATCGCGACCTATTCGCATCTGCCGTCTGTACTGCCGGCTGCGCGGTTCATCGCTCTTGCATATTACCAGGGTAGCAGATCCAACCGGCACAAAAGACTGAGCCATTTTGCATGGACGATCGCGCAGCACATACTAGAATCTCACCTTGGTGGGCAATTCGTTGGAAATCTACTCGACATCATCTGCAATAACGATCATGTTCGGTCAAAAGCCAGATTTGGATCGACCATCGGTGCGCTCATGCTTACCGAACAGAAACTTCTTACAAACCTAGATCAGGAATACCCGAGCATGCAGCCGACTCAGATCCTACTTGGCTTGAAGAACGCTGCTATCGGTGAAAATCCCATTCTGAGAGAGCAGGTTGCGGTAACACTTGGCAGCATGCTCCTGGACGATCAGATCTTCGAGCGAATCGATCATGACGGGAGCTTGTCGATCTGTTTAGATCTTGCTCAACGATGTGCGCACCTCGACCTTGATCCAGCAGTCCTTGATTCACTCTTCAAGGGTCTAGAACTCCGTTTTGTGGTCTTCGAACCGCGGGATCAGCCTCCAATCGCCCGCCTTTACGTCGATGTACACCGGCCACTTCCACGAACAGTCTCAACACAGCTGTTAACGCCATGGCGCAGCGCGCTGATGATGGGCGACGCACATCCATGGGAAAACGACTACCGTGACATGCTTTCCTATCTCTGTGATAGCACCACTTATCTGAAGGAGCTTGAGGCATTTCTTGACATTGCAGGATCTGCTTACTTTCGACTGCAGAGTCAGGCCTTCAGAAGAGATTTTGTTGAAACATTGGAAACACTTATTCTGGATCCTGCGGTAGAGAACTCGGTACGAGACATCTTGTCGGACGGATTGATCGGCATATTTACGCATAAAATGCGCAAAGCAAAGTGGGAAGGAGAACGAAATTGGCTTTTCCCACTTCTTTGCCGGCTCTCGGTCGATTGCGTAAACATCACGGATATATTATTGCGGATCCGCGCGGATGCTTCCGGTAGTGGTTACGTGGAAGCCATACCATCACAAAACCCAGAAGACCTGACTGAGAAGCAACGCGGTTATCCGAGCATTCACGGACTGTCATCACTAGCGATGGAAAACTGGGAGATGTCTCTTCGCGGCATGATAATCACCAGCCCCAATCGTTGGGATGTTTACGAGCGACTTTTGACATCGATGGGGGCTCAATTTCGCAATCACGCTCTATGGTCCTCGCGGCCACGGCAAATAAATTCTTTACGACAGGCGTTATGCGACCGTCTCAACTCCGATTCTTTCGTGGAACCTCCGGCGTCAACAGGTCTTGGAAAGTCATACGTTGTATCGCATCTTATCCAGATCCTCACAGCTATGACCAGCTATCATAATCAACTTTCGCGAAGCGAAATCAAGGCGGCTATTCTCACATTCATCAATGTCGCCGGTTCACGAGATTACACAGTCAGTATTCAATGCATCCATGCATTGACTATCTGTTGCTACGAATTACCCGAGGTCATGGCAGGTTATATGGATGCGATCATCAGCAAGATGTCCAAGATGGTGACACAAAGACATCTCGCAATATTTGTCCTGGAATTCTTGGCCGGCCTTTCCCGGCTACCAGTCCTCCAGGAGACGTTGGACACTCAGAGTCTGAAGAGGATTTTTGGCGTATGTCACAGCTACCTCCAAACCATGCGAAGCTCGGCCGCTCTCGAACGTCGACGTACTCCGACATCTGAGCGGAGCGCAGGTGGCAGTAGCACTGCCAATGATGATATGGCTCAGTATGTGTATGCGCTTGCACATCATGTCATCACCTTCTGGTACGTGGCGTTGAAGAGTAGCCATCGGCGAGAACTCAAAGAGTTCATCACCAGCTGTCTCAAGTATACCGATGCCGATGGTCACGAACATATTGAAGAGCAAGGTATTGTGACCATCGATCTCATGGACCGCATTGATTCTGAGGAAGTTGGACCACCACCTGAGCTTGATTCCTTCGACGAAAGGGAAGGCCATGTGACTCGAGAGCATCAACTTCGAGGTCTTCTTCTGATCACTTCGGAGACGGCAGAGCGCGCAGCAAGGACGATTGTTACAATCCGCCGACCGTCTGGAACAGTACAAAAGACGATAGACAGACGCCGGGCGCGACACTACACCGGCAGGCATGATGACGACGACGACGAAGCGCTTTCGGCATCGGCCACTGTCGAGAACGATGCAGCAGACTATATCTCAGTCTTCACAGACGACATTGACGGGCAAAGTTATGGCCGGGTTACTGTACCTCGTGCAGAATCAGCACTCGGTGCGGATGAAACGATCAACTTGCCGGACCACGACCCATCTGTGAGACGTGCCATCGATATGTTCGATCGCGTTTCAGCTTTAGATTCTCACAAAGTCGGCGTGATCTACGTCGGCGAAGGGCAAAAAGAAGAGAAGGAGATTTTACTAAATCAATCGGGTTCACCCGACTATCGAGAATTTCTCGACGATCTCGGAACCCTGCGCAAGCTCAAGGGTGCGACTTTCAATACGCAAGGTCTCGACCGCTATGGAGATTCTGACGGTGAGCACACAATCGTGTGGAACAACGATGTAACGGAACTCCTCTACCACATCACCACCTTCATGCCCTTCGACCCCAATGACGAGCATGGGACCGTCATCAAGAAGAAGAGTCACATCGGCAACGACTTCGTCAACATCGTCTTCAATAATTCCGGTGCACCCTTCCTCTTTAGCACGTTTCCCTCTCAATTCAACGCGGTCTATATCGTCATCTCGCCCTCAGAACGGACGAGTTTCTTGCAGGCGCGTACCATCACCATACGCAAGGAGAAAAAGGATCGCTTCTACAACGTCCGCGTGCTGACTCGCCCGGACTACCCCAATCTCGCCGCCGCCAGCGAAGAGAAGGTCGTGTCCGGCTCCTCGCTTGGTGGCTTTGTCCGCAACCTGGCCCTCAACGCCTGCGTCTTCTCTGCCATGTGGTCTGCGGGCAATGTTGCCGAGTACGAATCGTCGTGGCGCCGCCGGCTGCAGATGCTTAAGCGGCTGGCGGAGCAACACCGGCCGCAATCTGTCGCGAGCACGTCCACACGCTCGACCGTGCGAGTTTTACCGTTCCTACACTAAATCAAAAGTTTACGTTTCATGTAGTCTTAGCATACCCTCCAAAAGTCTTTTCAGTGCATGGCGTCAGGAATAGGATGGAAAAAGAAGGATTCGTCGGGTTGGTCGCAGGATATTCCATGAACACTTTGAACAGGTGGGTTCGGCGTATGAGAATGCGGGCTAAATACGTCTTTTTGGCAGCAAAGCTGCACATCTAATACTACGTTGAAGTTTTCATGTACGGTGTCGTGAGATTGGATTTCCGGCGCGGTGATCCAGATGTATGCGTGACGGTGTTGTTACTTACGAGGCACTTGCGTGAAATGTGACGCAAGTCACGCCGTCGGGTGCTCTATTGACTAGGGCCGCATGAACTCGCTATACGAATATTGGCCAGCGCACGCATGAAGGCGGCTTTGCGCCACGGGACAAAGCCGCTGAAAGGACAAAAACGGCGGTTCAGCGGGGTTTGTCCCACACTGGACCCTTGCTCAAGCGGTGGAGGGGCCTAGCGGCAGAGTCGCGGGTAGCTCATGTGCTTCTTCAACGTTCAATTGATTATTTATTAAACTCAGCTTTCGCGTCCATTGACCGGAAGCATCAAGTCTTCGAATTCAGTCCAATCACCTGAGTCAAGATGGCCTCCGATCGGGAGATTCTCCCCAGCGAGTATGGATTAAGCGCACTGATCGATAAACTTTTAACTTACCAGGGTATACAGAGTGAAGCCAATCAACTATGCTATTTCACTTTCCGATCTATTTCCGGGCGAGCCATGGACGTATCAAGGAAAAGTCTCGATTGACGTCGAGGTCAAGCAGAGTGTAAAGACAATCACCTTGAACACTCATGAATTGAAGGTGCATTCTGCGGAGGTTATTTTCGAGAGCGGCAAACAATCTACCACCTCGAAGGCAAGCGATATCTCTTACGAGACCAAGAACCAGAGATGCAGCTTTACTTTTGACCAAGAGATTCCTCAATCGCCTAAAGCTGCGCTGATCATCGCCTTCGAAGGAACGATCAACAATCATATGGCAGGTTTCTACCGATCGAAGTACAAGCCCGCTGCAGAGCCGCGCAAGAGCGTCGCAAGGGACGAAGAACATCATTACATGTTCAGCACTCAATTCGAAAGCTCAGATGCACGACGTGCTTTCCCTTGCTTTGATGAACCAAATTTGAAAGCAACCTTTGATGTCGCGATCGAGATTCCTGACGATTTAGTTGCCTTGAGCAATATGCCCGAGAAGGAGACAAGACCGAGTACCAAATCAGGCCACAAGATTGTGACCTTCAATCGAACGCCAACCATGTCGACCTACTTGCTTGCGTGGGCTTTTGGAGACTTCGAGTACATCGAGGACTTCACCCGCCGGAAGTACAACGGCAAGAGTCTTCCTGTGAGAGTCTACACCACCCGTGGACTCAAAGAGCAGGGCAGACTCGCGCTTGAAAGCGCGCATCAGATTGTCGACTACTTTTCACAGGTGCGTGGTACATACTCACCATCGATGTGACACATGCTAACCAAAGTAGGTCTTTGATATCGATTACCCCTTGCCCAAGGTCGACCTTCTTGCCGTCCATGAATTTGTAAGTTGGGTACTTAGTGGTCTTGCATCAAATCTTCCAGGCTCTATAGCTAACCCCACCTGAGCCCATCATAAGTCTTCCTTGAAGTAAATGTTGCCGCCGAGATCTGCTAACCACGAATAGTCACACGGTGCGATGGAGAATTGGGGCCTTATTACCTATCGCACCACTGCCGTGCTCTTCGACGAGAAGTCCTCGGATCAGAAGTATCGCAATAGAGTCGTTTACGTCGTTGCACACGAACTTGCGCATCAGTGGTTCGGAAACCTCGTCACCATGGACTGGTATGTGACAATATATCGCTTGCATGAAGATCTCACCTGACAAAGATTTTGCAGGTGGAATGAGCTCTGGTTGAACGAGGGTTTCGCAACCTGGGTCGGTAAGTTCACCACATTGCTGATAGTATCTACAACTCTATACGTGCGTTGCGTTAACGTACAAAAGGCTGGTATGCTGTGGACCATCTCCACCCTGAATGGAATGTCTGGGGTCAGTTCGTTGCAGATGGCATGCAAATGGCTTTCCAACTAGACAGTCTTCGCACGAGCCATCCTATTGAAGTCCCGGTAAAAAATGCGCTTGAGGTCGATCAAATTTTTGATCACATCAGCTATCTCAAAGGAAGTTCGGTCATACGAATGTTGGCGGCGCATCTGGGTGTCGATACTTTCCTCAAAGGCGTCTCCGATTACCTCAAAGGCCACAAGTTCGCCAATGCAAGGACCAACGACCTTTGGCAGGCGCTGAGCAAAGCATCCGGTCAAGATGTAACAACATTCATGGACCCGTGGATCCGAAAGATCGGCTTCCCAGTAGTCACTGTCATCGAAGAACCTGGTCAACTTACCATCCAGCAGTCGCGATTCTTGACATCAGGTGAAGTCAAGCCCGAGGAAGATGAGACGGTCTGGTGGATACCTCTTCGACTGAAGAGTGGTGCACATGCGTCCGAGGTCAGAGGCGAGCCTCTCACTGCCAAGCAGAATGTGTTCCGCGACGTCGACACAACGTTTTACAAAGTCAACGCAGATCAAACCGGCTTTTATCGCACCAACCTGCCTCCGTCGCGCCTAGCAGAGCTGGGCAAATCGCAAGACAAGCTCTCCGTCGAAGATAAGATTGGTCTGATTGGTGATGCTGCAGCCATGGCTGTATCTGGTCTCGGCAAGACTCCGGCAGTGTTATCCTTCATGGAGGGCTTTGCGGCTGAGACAAACTACTTGGTCTGGAGTGGTCTTCTGGCAAAACTTGGCAAAATCAGAGCAACTTTCTCGGAAGACGCGTCTGCTGCCGAAGGCCTTCGTAAGTTTGCCTTGCGCCTTGTCGGTCCGGCTACAGAGAAGGTTGGTTGGGAATTTGCTCCCAATGAAGATTACCTCACCGGTCAGCTTCGGGCACTGCTTATTAGCACAGCTGGATTGGCTGGGAACGAAAGCGTAGTTTCCGAAGCGCAAAAGCGATTCAAGGCTTTCGCATCTGGTGATCAAAATGCCATTCACCCTTCTCTGCGTGCGGCAGTCTACAAGATCGCCGTCAAATATGGCGGTGAGGACGCTTACAAGGCAGTACAGAGGGAGTTCTTGGAGACGACCTCCATCGATGGCAAAGAAATCACACTCCAAGCATTGGGCCAGGTCCAGACTCCAGACCTCGCCGAAGATTATCTCAAGTTCGGATTCGGGGGCCGAGTCGCCATCCAAGATGTGCATTCCGTCGCCGGCGCGTTGGCGGTCAACTCAAAAGTACGCGATACGCTCTGGAAATACATCAAGCAAGAATGGCCCATGATTCGAGAACGTCTTTCGGGCAACATGGTCGTCCTCGAGCGCTTCCTCCGCATCAGTCTTCAGAGGTTCTCGAGCTTCGAGACCGAGCAAGACATTGCAAAGTTCTTCGAGACGCGTGGCGAGGATACTGCTGGATACGACCGTGGCTTGGCTGTCGTCAGTGACACTATCAAGGGGAATGCGCAATACAAAGAGCGAGATCTTGGTGTCGTGAAGGAATGGCTCAGCGCTCATGGTTACACACAATGACTCGAAATTGCTTCAATGACACCAAAACTTTGATCAACGAGTCAACGAGCTGATCTGATATGGGAGGGCAAGATTTGCTAAACCTTCGGAGTGTCGAGCTATGAGTTGCACCTGTTGTCATTTACGCTACCGAACGAAGAAGGTGAATAAAATCCACTTTTCACTCGCGTGGAGTGAATGGAGTGTACGTCAAGAAAATTGACGATGAAACAACAGCGAACGGTTTGAAGGTCAGTGCTAACATCATTTCATTTCCGCATTCACACAAAATTCTCCCTACTCACAATAGCTTGTCACATGCGTCATGCCTTTGGCTTTCACTGATCTCCACCTTCAACCACCTCTGGCGTACAGTATGATCGTATGAGATTCGTTTCCATTCACATCAAGCTCAACAGAAAACTCGATAGCGGAGGTGTATCCACGTCTGAAGTGCGATTTAGCCGTACCTTCCTTTCCATAGTGCTGGGTCAATTCGCTGTAAATAAGCCGCCGTGGTGTCATGCCGGTAGCCTTGCTTCCGGGATCGTTCCTTCCCCTTCAGGACGGAACATCTACACCTTAATATCCCAGTCCCACCTGTCATCACACCATCGCACCTTCGCATATATGACAAGCTTGATCGCCACATCCGCGCCTTCACACCTTCATCATCCGCGTCAAGGTCGCTGCCATACTCAAAGCCGGTCTACGAGTCGCGTTCTGATCTTCTGTTGCAACAAACAGATCATCTGGGCAGTGTCACCACAATCACCCATTCTGCTTCCAGATCTCTGGCATCTTATCTACACAATCGACGCGTTACAGCATCTTGTTCTTCGCGAAAACTATTGCAGCACGCGTTCTGTTGCCACGCTTTCCGATCTTGCTGCCTATTCTGCTGATATCTACTTACTATGAACACAAATCATCTCGCCATGGACAGCAACGGGTCTCCCGCCAAGAAGATGACGACCCCCTTCATCGTCTACGATGAAAACCGTCATAGTCAGATCGGTTCCCTTAGCTCAGGGTTCGGACTCGACTATATGCAGAGTGGAAACCTGCAGCGCCCTGGAAGACCTTCGCCACTGCCGCTCACCACATCCAAGTTTGCCAACCAACAGTTCCGCGGTCCATCGCAGCAACAGGTACGCTTTTTAGGTATGCGCGATAGTTTGATTGGGAGACTGACTCCAACAGAAACCCAAGACGCACGCAATGACAAAAGAGATGATCGACGATGTCCTGGCGAAGCAGTTCGCCAGAAGCTCTCTTTCCCGCTACACCGAGGACTACAGCGAGAACCAGAGTTCGGGCTCATCCACCACCGACCCTTACGCCAGTACTCAACAGCCTGGCAGCTCTGGGTCAGACGATGTCGAGGTCTCTCGCCTGAAGATGGAACTTGAGATGGCCAGGGAACGTATGGCTCAGATGGATCTGCAGCTCACCCAGTCCCGTCTCGCGCAGCACACGATGGAAGAGGCGATTGGTTCGCCGTTTCCAACTGCTCAGCATCTTGCTGCCAACATCTCGACACAAGCTCTGGCTCCTGGTGTCAATGGCGGAGGGCTTGTCCGACCACCAAGCACCACAGACCGCCCGAGCTTCAATCTGCCTCCCCAGGCGTAAGTCATACACCACAGATTACTGCTCTTGATACTAACCTGAGCAGGGCCGAGTTTTTCCCGACCTTGACGCGCCAACAAACACCCAGTGTCGGTCTACAATCAAACGCTCCAACACCTCAGCTCGTTCCATCCCCGTTCCCCGCTTCGTTCACGGTTTCGAACGTCGGCCGCTCTTCTCCGCAGCCGCCCGTCGGTACACGCTTGTCGGCGACTGCGAACGAGTTTGGTGTGGGCCGTGGACAGTGGAGTACCTCTCAGCCTTCGCCGACCTATCTCAGTACCACTGAGCCACTGAACTATCGCCGCTTGCTTGATCGCAATATGACTTGCAACTGGAAGTATATCGTGGACAAGATCATTTGCAGCAACGACCAGCAGGCCTCCATCTTCTTGCAGCAAAAGCTGAAAGTCGGCACCACAGAACAGAAGTTCGAGATCGTCCAGACCATTATCGACCAGGCGTATCCGCTCATGATCAATCGCTTCGGCAACTTCTTGGTGCAACGCTGCTTCGAGCATGGGACACCCGAGCAAGTCATCTCCATTGCTCAAGCGATCCGTGGTAATACTCTCAACCTCAGCATGGATGCTTTTGGCTGCCACGTCATTCAAAAGGCATTCGACAGCGTCCCTGAGGAATATAAGACAATCATGGTGCATGAGCTGCTTCGCAACATTCCAGACACCGTCATTCATCGCTATGCATGCCATGTCTGGCAGAAGCTCTTCGAGTTACGCTGGAGCGATTCGCCGCCGCAGATCATGAAGTACGTCAACGAAGCTCTTCGTGGCATGTGGCATGAGGTCGCCCTTGGAGAGACTGGTAGCCTGGTCGTGCAGAATATCTTCGAGAATTGCGTCGAGGAAGACAAGCGTCCGTGTATCAACGGGGTTCTGGGATGCATTGACGTTGTCGCCCATGGCCAATTCGGAAATTGGTGCATTCAGCACATCTGCGAACACGGCGATATTCAAGATCGCACGCGTGCTATCGACCATGTCATTCGCTTTGCTAGCGAGTACAGCACCGACCAGTATGCTTCGAAAGTGGTTGAGAAATGCCTCAAAATCGGCGGCAACGACTTCTTGGATCGCTATCTGGAGCGTGTCTGTCAGACACAGCCCGACCGCCCTCGTATGCCACTCATTGACATTGCCAGCGACCAATTTGGCAACTATTTGATCCAATACATCCTCAGCAACGGTGACCCACAGCGTCGTGAGATTGTCGCTGCCCATATCCGCAAGCACATGGTTTCGCTGCGCGGTTCCAAGTATGGCTCTCGCGTCGCCATGCTTTGCGGCAACCCTGCAGTCACCATCCGTCCTGGACACCCCAGCTGGCCTCAGACTACCCGCAATAACACCGCTTTCCGAGGTGATCGTTTCAATTCCGAAATGCGTCCTTTCACCACAGATCGTGGATATATTAATCGTGGTAACCTCAGTGGACCTTACCGCTGAACTCTTTCTATCACGAATCTATTTCGAATACGCCAAATCGGCTTATCTTCCCGGACTTATCGCGTGAGACTCTTTGTTTGCAACAAGCTCGCTCGGATCTATAATGTCTGCACATGCGCTTTTGTCCACTTTCGTCATCGGAAGTACTTGGGATCAATTCAGCCATCGCTCTTGGATCGAAAGGCATACTATCACCATGATTTTTTGGTGGCGTTGTCACGTCGTCTCAAGCAACGAGTTTTGCCGGCCAGACCTGCGCTTTCACACCACATTTCAGTCATTTTCCAACTATGTCTTTGTCATTCTCGTCGCAAGGTATTCATGGATTGTACTGGCCGTCCAATCTCCTCTGGCACGGTCTGTGTGCCATAGAATGGATGTGCCAACATGTTACACCAGCGGTAGATTAGTCGTGCATGTTCTTACGGAGACATTGGGAACTTCGAAGTCAGATCGTCTGTAACAATATATCACTTGCTTTGCACGTTGCGAATGTCTCAACCTCACATGCTCGAGTGCTTTGATTATGCCCACGCTTCTCACCACATTGAATAAATGCACCGGTGGCAACGAGTACGTGTGACGATTTCGCCGCGTTTTCTTGATGTGGAAATTGACTACACTCCTTCGAGAAGCAGGTCGGACAACAGCATCTCGCAAGGAGTTCTGGCGGCGGTGTTTGCCTGGAACCGGTCCTATCTTGGTCCAATTGGACCTAGCGTTTCATCCTTGACCGTCATCTGCTCATCGAAAGACCCGCTCGGGCGATCGTCCCACGCTTTCGACATCCATGTCACCAATGAATGGGAGGTTCACGAGACGAATCCTGCGCCGCCGACCTGCACTCCACGTTGCCTTGCGAGCAGAGCCGCCGTGGGGCTACGATTATCGTTGAGCGGTAGGCTACGCAGCCATGGACCATCCTAAGTAGGATCCATCATGCGCCTGATTTCTTCCCCGACGTCGCCGCCGAGCGTGCTCGGGCAATTCATAAACGGTCCGAAAGCAGGAGGGGTCCCAGCTCACGTTGGGAGTATCACATCATGGGGGTGAGATTACTTTACCCCACCCAAAGTGAGGCATGTCCAGAACTCGCCTCCCTCATCGCCAGCGAATGTATATACACGTGAGATGAAGTCGGAAGCAGGCGCATGATCCTCGTTGACCCACGTAACGAGACCAGGACACAAACAAGGAGGAAATCGGTACTTTGGGCGGAAACTCCCGGAGTCGGAGCCGACGTGCGCCGGTTACAGGCATGCGGCGGGGCAATGGGCAAGGCGGGCTGCAGGCGCCCGTTGCCAGGCTTTAGGCCGGAAATGGGAATTCTGGGGCGTAATGCTTTTTCGATTGAGATATGAACAATCAGAACTAACGTGAAAGCATGAGGCGAGAGTCATTGGCTCGTCATATTGTATTTGGGGGGCGGATAGGGAACAAAAGCATAGGTGTGGTAAAGTCTCATCACCTTGATCGATGTCCGAACGCCTCCGCTTGCGGCATTTCTTAACATGGCAAGGCCATTTTCTGGATTCGTCGATGCTCCTCCTGTGTCTATTGAGAACCATTAGGGTGGGTGTCACGGCGCAGTGATTTGACCGGCGGTCAGATCGTCGGCCTCGCCCATGAGGCTGCTATGCGAGCTCAGCGTCATCCGACGTCAGACGATGGATCTGAGGGTTCACCACCGATAGGACTTTGCGATGTTGAGTAAGGGCCGATGAAGGCGCCCATAGCATCGAAGCGTTCGTTCGAGAGTTCTTCCGCTCGGTACAGGAACGCGCGTAGACCCTCAGTGATGTACTGTGGGAGGTACTGCGAAACATGTACTGTCCATGCCTCGTCTCCTGCCATCGGAGCCCGTCATGAGCTAAACCTTGCGGGTGGCTCAACCGCCGTTCTGCCCCGCGTTGCTCCATGAGCAGCAACGCTCTGGCCCCACCATCCAACATTTTCTCGTACAAAACAAAACTACCGACTCTCCCGGAGATTCTTCTTGTTTTCTTGTTTCTGTAACTTCAATTCCATCAGAACTCATACCCAGTACGACCTCTTTCTCCCGGTCACGCTGTGTCCATTGCTAATAGTGATCCACGAACAGCTCCATCACACTACTACACCGCAAACATGGTCGTCAAGGTAAGCCCAATGGCACTCCTGGGGCACCATACCGCCTCAACCTCGCAACATTTCGAACATTCGCTAACAAAGATCGCTTCAGGTCGGCATCAACGGTTTCGGCCGTATCGGACGTATCGTCTTCCGCAACGCGTATGTCTCCGGTCTTATCACAGTCGAGATAGGAAACAGAAAAAAAACAAAAGGGAACGAGCTTGGCTGATACGGAACAGTGTCCTCCACGATGACGTCGAGATTGTCGCCGTCAACGACCCCTTCATTGAGCCCGAGTACGCTGTAAGTCTCCTTCTCTCGACTCTCCCGATCTCGGCCCGTGAGCTCGAGCACAGCTAGCGAGACATGCCTTGCCAATGGAGCTGTGAGGCTGACCGGCTTCCCAGCAATACATGCTCAAGTACGACTCCACCCACGGCATCTTTGATGGTGAGGTCAAGGTCGACGGCAAGGACCTCATTGTCAACGGCAAGAAGGTCCGCTTCTACAGCGAGCGCGACCCGGCCAACATCCCGTGGAGCGAAACCGAAGCTTACTATATCATCGAATCTACTGGTGTTTTCACCACCACCGAGAAGGCCTCTGCTCACTTGAAGGGTGGCGCCAAGAAGGTCGTCATCTCGGCTCCCTCCGCCGATGCCCCGATGTTCGTCATGGGCGTGAACAACAAGGAGTACAAGTCCGACATCCCAGTCATCTCCAACGCGTCCTGCACCACCAACTGCCTTGCTCCCCTCGCCAAGGTCATCCACGACAAGTACACCCTGGTTGAGGGTCTCATGACCACCATCCACTCCTACACCGCCACCCAGAAGACCGTCGACGGCCCGTCCGGCAAGGACTGGCGTGGTGGCCGTACTGCGGCCCAGAACATCATTCCCTCCTCGACCGGTGCCGCTAAGGCTGTCGGCAAGGTCATCCCCTCCCTCAATGGCAAGCTTACTGGCATGTCCATGCGTGTCCCGACCGCCAACGTCTCCGTTGTCGATCTGACTTGCCGCCTCGGCACTGGTGCAAGCTATGAGGAGATCAAGCAGACCATCAAGGATGCCGCGAACGGCGAGCTCAAGGGTATGTCGAGCTCTCGAGGTTCAGAGTGGAAGGCTGTACTAATATGGCAACAGGCATTCTCGCCTACACCGAGGACGATGTCGTCTCCTCCGACTTGAACGGCAACCCGCACAGCTCCATCTTCGACGCCAAGGCCGGTATTTCGCTCAACAACAACTTCGTCAAGCTCGTCAGCTGGTACGACAACGAGTGGGGTTACTCCCGCCGTGTCCTCGACCTCTTGGCCTACATCGCCAAGGTCGATGCGGGTGCATGAAGCGAGGATAAGCCCCATCTTTGATCGCCAATGGTGATTCGCAGACAGGCAGGAGCAGGATCGACAATGTTCTTCAATTTTCCTTGATTGCGGGCGACTTGGGTGAGGCTTAGAAACTTTCACAAAACCAAAAAAACAACAGGCCTAGGACAGTGCGTAATGGAAGGCCTGGTCTATTCCATGTGCCACGAATAGATTCACGACATTTGCTGTTCGAAATGACAAATATATCCCATTTTCAAAATTTATCTATTCTTCTTCAACGACGTTGTTTCATCTTACGGAACGAAGGCTTGAACTGCCGTCCGCTTCTGCGCGCCAGATATGAGGGGAGGACGCGCTTGTCGCTCTGCACCAGCTGAGGTCTTCGCATGACATACCTCAACTGCTCGGACTTGCTCGTGCTGTTGTCTGTGCTGCCGCCGCTGGTCGAGGTATCGTTAGACACGGGATTTGGTTTATGAGTTGTTGTGTTGTATGTGGCATCGGGTGGTAAAGATTCGAACACCATTGTAGAGTTGCCCTCGCGGTACGTGCTCTCCGCGGGACCGACCGTCTTGTAGCCGCTGCCCCAGCCGCCGCAGACGTTGTGCTTCCCCGTTGCGATATCCTTGCCCTGGATCGCACGCGCAAACATCTCCAGCGCCAGCACGGGCTGATAGAAGGGCACCTCGTGGCCGCTCTCGTACACGCGCACGAAGGCGAAGTTGCTGCTCTGCTTCACTTGACCATTGACGACGTGATCCGAGGTCATAACGTCGGTGTAGCCGGCGGTGGAAAACCCGGGAGCACCAACTTTGGCCGCAATAACTTGCCCGCCCAGCCAATTACAGTTATAATCAGCATCGCCCGCGTATTGCACTACATACACTCCCTGCTTCACCAGGCCGGTGACTGCTTCGATAGTGCCATCTTCCCGATCATCGTCGCCGGTGCTACCGAAAGCATCCCCAACAGTCGGGCTGTATGAGGAGAAGTTGACGAAAGCACCCACAGCTTGCTGGACGAGCGGCGTGTTCAGGTAGTCTTCGAAGAACGAATACGGGAAAGGATCATCCAGCTCTTCTCTGATATCATACTCGTCCCTGTTGGCATAGATGTCCAGCACTTCCTCGACAGTGTTTGCGCAGAAGTTGTCGGCAGCGGAGCAGATCTCGTTGATGCCACGGGTGTTGCAGTCGATGGTGCGGTCGACGCAATTTCCTTTTCCATACAAGGCGTTGTACATCATGTTCTCGATGGAGGCATTGAAGGGCCTGTAATCGTACGTGTTGCCAGGATACACGGTGAAGTTGTAGTATGCTTGGTACTGGATCAAGGGATCATACCAGCCATTGCCGATAAGCACGGTCTGCAGGTTTATGGGGTGGGCGCCGGGGAGCTTTCCGGTCTTGATCAGGGCATTTTGCGATTCGATATACTTGTTGAAGATGGGTCCGTAGTGTCCACCGTAGGATTCGGTGGCAAAGTTGAATTCATTGCGAGAATACTGAGGGAACGCGCCCATGAAGCCCTGCAAGGTCTTCCACATACTCGGCGCCGCGTTCGCGGTGGTGTTCGCGGTATCCGTCTCGTTGGGATAGGAGTAGGTGCCGCAAGTTCCAGTGGCAGCAGCGTAGTCGGGACAAGATCCCTCTGGCAGCTGAATGATGTAGCTGTCGCTACTGGTCGAATCAACGTACGCCGGAACAGCCTTCGAGTACGAGAAGCCGACTTGTGATGGATGATCAATGAAGATCATATTCGAGACATTGCTGTAGTTGCTCAGCCAAACAGTATGCCACCAAAGGGAGAACCAAGGTCACATGTAACTTACTTCCACGCATAAGGATTGTTGTAGACCTCACCATTGGAGTCCACGCCGCAAGGACCAAGCTCTTGGAACAGGCCGATCATGGAGGATGATCCTGGTCCACCATTGATCCACACCGTCAATGGCGCCGTGTGTGGATCTTGATTGCGCGCCTCGAAGAACCAGAAGAAGATGTGCTCCTCTTCGGCAATGTCGACATAGCCACTGAACGACTTCACTCCGGGAGTAAGTTCACAAATGCCCTCAGGCACCTGCTTGTAGCGCACAGGCAAGTCAAGGAAGCCTTTGGTCTGCGTGAGATCGGTAGGTGCTGGGATGAATTGAGCCGCGGACCATGGCGAAAAAAGCAGCAGGCCCACCGCTGAAATCAATGAGAGTGAAGCCATCACGTCGCGTAGGAATCTCCGGGGTGGACTGATCGCGAGGACAAAGGAGAGGACGAAGGAAAGCTAAGCTTATTGTAATTCCGGCCTGCTGCCATCGGCGGCGGTCTGTGGCGGCTTACCATGCGTTCCATGTTCGGCGCTATCTAATGCATATTTGCGCGTGGTGATGTGACCTCTGAGCATGAGGGACCGAATGTGCGAGATCAGCTTCCTATCTGGGCAGGACCACCGTCACCAAACTTTCAGAGGAGCCGTGATGATCTGCATTGTATAATAAAGCTCGTGCCACAGGCTGGTATTCCTCGTCACGTGTTTGGTTATGTTGCACCTATCGATTTGAGAGATCCTATCGGTTTGAGAGATACTTTCACATTGTGTGAGATTACCCAAATTGAAGTAACACACGGATAGTGAATGCAAATAGCATATAGGGAATGCGATATGGCGGATCATATATGTCGGAAAATACCCCAAGCAATCCGAATATCTTGATATACTCCCCATAGTAGCATCCTTACCGAAGCAATGTCTTGACGATACACAATCAGATAGCTGAGAATCCAGTCTAGAGGAGGAAGAAGTCTTTCTCTCAAACACTGAGTGATTTTGCGAGAAGAATATAATCAAGTCAGTCCTGAAAATGCCATGTGATCTTTGTTTTACAGCGACAAGCCCTGGGAAACTGCTAGATACATGCCATACACTCCATTCCGTCTGCACTCCGCCAGCCCTGCACCTCTTTCTACAATAGACAAAGGGAATTCAAAAATCAATAGGCACATCGGGCGTGCGAAGATTGGCAGACGGTGGGTCCTCATATAATAATCACAGAAGTCTTCGCTCATTTTTCCCGGCGCCTTGAGGTTGTAATATGTTCAGTGGCCTAGGCCATGGTCAAGCTTGAGATGATAGCTTATTCCTTCGACTTGGGAGGGCTCTGGACGAGACCCTTACCCTTGTAGCCTTCACCACCGATGAACGTAATCGGTTCAATCTTGTTCTCCTGTAGATTGACTCAAGTCAGCATGCGTGATAAGCCTTCGGGTTGGATCTCAATTGAACGGACCTTGAAATATTCATTTGTTTGCTCCTGCCATTCCTTGTTCATCGTTCGTGGTGCCGGGCCAGCGAAGTAGCGAGTGGCAGCGAAGATGGCACCGGCCGCGGCGACACCGGCCACAGTGAGGGCGAAGACCTTGGAGTTCTCGCCCGGCGGAGGGAGAGCACGGGGGCCGTGCGGGCCGAAGGCAATGTAGTAAGCTACATTCACGTTAGCTAGAGCTCTTCTGTAGTTTTGATGTTATGGTTCAAAGTGCGATGCCAAAGTCGCGCTTCCTTATCCCAGGCAAATACCCAACAAAGGACCACCGCACTTCGTGGAATGACAGCGCAAATATCATGATAAGCACATACCAGCCTTCTTCTCCTGAACCGTGAGCTCATTCCAGTTGACCTTCATGCGGTCCCGAAGGGCCATCCAGAGGTCAGCCTGCTCCTGAGGGGGCATGGCCTCCCATCGCTTCTCAATGTTGGCGAGGGTCGGGTTGGAGATCGCGTGTGCGCATCGGACTTGCTGCAACGAGGCGAGAGGAGCAATAGAGGCAGCCTTCGTTCGGCACGATTGGAGCGAGGTAGGGACCTGGCGGAGGAGTGGAGTGGTGCGCAGCATTTTGGCGAGGTTGGAGGCAAAAAGGAAGGTGATGGCGATTAATCGGCGGTCGAGTCGGTATGTATCGTTCCCTGGCAACGTCCAGAGATTATTTCGGAGATGTCAGTTGGGCACTGCGCTTCGCCGTCAATGGGCCTGTAAGGTGAGTTGCTGCACAGCTTTCGAAGTTGCAAGACTGCAATTTCTTGGCGAAGCTAGGGCCTCCCAGCCAATCAACGCTTCTGATTTTCGCTTCCCGACGCGTTCCTCGCCGATAGACAACTTTTCCAATGCTCCTGAGTCCAAGGAAACACTTCTACCACAACATCACACATACAGCAAGGCTGGCATGGCATACATATCATACAGCAATCCTTACACTAATCAGCTGCAGCTTGTCTGATGCGACATGATGCTACGTGCTACGCATAACCCACGGTGCACAAGGTGACGAGTATCACCAGAGACTGCCGAGCTAGAGCTGGCCATGGGCTTTGATCCTCGGATAGACTCGTGCAATGATTTCATCCCGTCAGCCCGTGCTGCCGATTACTACCGGCACCACGCTGATCAGCACACAGCTTGCAGCAACCAATAACATCCAAGCTATTTCCTGATGAACTGCGCAGAAGCGCGAGTAGTCATTCAACGAAAAAAAGATGTATATCTTTTTCACATCGACAAATCACCAGCGCAGCAACTGAACAGAACATTTTTCAGCACTCACCACGAGCGTTATTCAACAAGGTTTGCTTCACGATAACGATCATGATCTCGAGGCTTTGCACGTTGAATGCCCTTACCTGAAGTCCTCATTCCCACAGATGATTGATCGCAACTACACGTAACTACCTTCCACATTCTGCATACCATCAATGAGGCCGAACGTCATATCCTCTTGGATGGTAAATAGTATGAAGTAGCTTCACATTCCGTCGCAAAGTGAAGCGCTTCGTAGTGCATAAAGAAAGGGACGTCGAGAGACACTCCGGTCAAATCTTCCGACAATATGCATGGGGTCGAGAGAAGACTATCAAGACTCAGTTGTCTGTATGAATGGCCACCACGACCTTTCCTTTCGCTCGTCCCGTCTTTAGCTTCTCAAAAGCTTTCCGAACGTCCTCGAAAGCAAATTGCGAATCGACAATCGGTTTGACTTTGCCACTTTGTATCCATTGGCCAATCTGCTGAAGGTCTTCAGACTTCTGCACTGGAACGAATGCTTTGATCTGCCGCTGGCCTCCACCAAGGAACCCCGGCAGTGCCCTTGATTTGATGAAGTTCAAGCCATGTTTGAGCGAAGGTTCGCCTCCAACTTCAATAAAGATGGCCTCGCGCGTCGTGTACTCGTGGCATCTCAGATACAGCTTGGGATCATGGCTGACGTTGTCCACGATGTGATCATATTTCCGTCCGCTTGATGAAAGCGTGGCGATGATGTCCTGCTGCTTGTAGTCAATGACTTCATCCGCCCCTAGGCTTTTGCATAGCGCCACATTGGCTGTTGAGCACGTTGTCGTAACGTGGCACCCGACTGCTTTTGCAAATTGTATACCGAAAACTCCAGTCCCACCACTGCCTCCATTGATGAAAATTCTCGCGCCTTCTTTAACGAAAGGTACGATCGATTGATATGCTGTGATCCCGGCGACACCAATCCCTGCAGTCGAGATGGCGTCAACGCCATTGGGAACAGCGGCCACCGAATTCTTGTCCGCGATAGCATACTCCGCGAGTGCTCCACCAGCGACCGGAGTCACTCCAGCCGCTCCAAAGACAATTTCACCTTCTTTCAGAGGCAATCCATCCCCGGATCTGACGATTTCACCTGCAAAATCGATTCCAGGCGTGGCGGGAATCGTTGCGGCTAGGCGAACCGCGAGCGGAATTTCTGCTATTTTGTAGTCGACTTTGGGCACAACGCACGTCAGTCAAGGTAATGCGACGTGGAGCGTAAGTCCATGGCCTACCTGGATTTAAAGCTGCGGCGATTATCTTCACCAGGTATTGGTCAGACTTCTGCTTTGGCAATGGAGCAGCGGTGTTGAGGGTCAAGTTCTTCTCGAGTCCACCTTTGCCCGTGCTATACTGCCATGCTTTCATGGTTGCTGGTACCTTGTTCGACGACATGGTGATAGGTCAGATAGTTCTAACAACAAAAACTTATTTGGCTTGATAATAAAAAGGTCATCTAGGTAGCCGGGGGCTTGCCTGTATACTTTCCATGGAGACTGACGTTCCGTTGCATCAAGTCGCCCCCCCTGATGTCATTAATCGATCCCACCAGCTAGAGTACACCATAGCTCTATCACTCCGATACACGAGTGCGAGTGACTATACAACACATGGCGAGCATATACCAACTGTTGTCGTCCCTGGATGCCAACTTTCTTTATCTGGCGTATCATATATTTTCCAATGATTTATTGGAGATCTTCTACCCTAACCTAAAATACGCCTTCGCCTCGCGCTATTTTCCAGCACCCTTCACGATACTTCCACGCACAACATACGATTTGGTAAACAGATACATAATTGCAGATGTGAAGTGAACACATATTGAAGATAATTTCGCGAGCAACATGACTGGCGTCATAAAGCTTTATCCTTCAGTTGGACTTGATGGGCTCAACCGTGCACAGAAGCGGAGGCTTTTGCCAGACAGTGTACACCTCGTTGTCCTTCAACCAATTCTTGGACCCGGCCTTCAATTTCAGGTTGAATAGAAGAAATGTTGTGACCAAAAGCAGTCGCATTTCGTGCCACGCCAAATTCTTGCCGATGCAACCCCGTGGACCGACGTGGAAAGGCTCCACGGCATCAAGATTGTCGTCCTTGTACTTGGGATCGCCGAGCCATCTCTCGGGTCGGAAGGATGTTGGATCCCTGAAATTGTCGGGGTCCAGGTAGGTGCTCAAGTGGTGCACTCCGCATACGACATTACCGGGAATGTACGCACCATCGACCTCGCCGCCTTGCGATGGCGAGCGGCGCGGGAAGGCGATTGGTACCGGAGGGTAGAGCCGTAGGCCTTCTTGAATAACGGCATTCGTGTAATCCAGATGTGCGAGCTTGTTGAAGCTGAGCTCGTCAAACGAGGTGAAATTGGCTCTGATCTCATCACGAAGCTTGGCTTCATACTCCGGATGGTTCAACAGGAAGTAAAGGATACCGCTCAGCGCCGATGCAGTTGTCTCAGTCCCCGCAATCATAAAGAAGAATGCTAGACCTTGATGCTCGGCTTCGTCAAGTGACTGATCGCCTACGCCCTTGGACATGATCTGTGTCCATAAGTCAGGGCGCTCTGGTTCGACGGTCATCCGCTTCGCGAGTCGTGAGTTCGAAAACTTGAGCGTCTCGCGCATGCCTTGTTGCGCTTGCGGTAAGTTCATGATCACATCGTCAACGAACCACCATCCAGTGTTGCCCATATTCTTCACTGCTCGAATGAATGTAGATTGTTTGATTCCAGTGAAGACATCCTGCACCCATTTATTTTCCTCGCCATGTTGCAGCATGCCTAGGTCATCGTTGAACGCAAGATCACCCATGATATCTGTATCGTTGTGTCAGTAAATGTTCACACTTTTGAACATCAACAAGCTTACCAAAAGTGGCGCAGTTGTACATGGTGACCATGTTAATCCTCTCTCCATTGCGTGCCTTCGCTTCTAGCCTATCCTTGAAAGCTTTAGCCCAATGCAGGAGTCGAGGTTCGATATCATGAAGACTCTTATCGGCGAACGCATGCGAGATGACCCGTCGAAGCTTTGAGTGCACGCGGTCATCGGCGTTGGCCAGGAAGACGTTCACACGCGGCTTCCACATCTCACCCGCATAGAATCGGGGGTCCTTGGGGAAACCGCCCTTGCCGGCTTTCTTGAAACCAAGCACGTCTTTCCATACCGCAGAGTTACCAGAGAAGGACAATTCATTTGGAGCGATCCGCACGATTTTGCCGTATTTCGCGTGCAGAGCGACGTAGTCCCATTGCTCACGGCCACGGATTAGAGTGATGATCTTCGGTAGAGAAGTGAATCCTCGAATTTTCGGACCTGGGAACTTGGAGAGCGGTCCAAAATACGTATTGTACAACCTGGTGGTCAGGCTGTAACCGATTAGCGCGAGCAGGGATGCCGCTAGCAAACGCTGCACCCCGAGCTTCGCGAGCTCGGAGGCAATCGCTGCGAGGTTGTTAGAAGGCATTATCTGTCCAAAGAAGTCGAGGAAACACACAAGCTCCGAAATCTACCTTGAGCGAGGATTTTCTCTCTTATATTTCCATCGCGAAGACCACATTTCACTGCAATCGTGGTAGATTGAGAGCAAATCCCGTTTATCGTATAGCGGTTCGGTACAGTAGAGCGCGGGGGATGAGACTTGCCGAGTACAAGACGGTTGCGCCCAATGATTTTCACTAAGGTTTTAGCCAGGGATCAGGGCCGTGCAATGTGGAGGTTCTAGTTGGGTTTAGCACACGATCGCCAGGTTCACCCTACAGGGATACAGGGTAAACAGTCGATACTATCCTGAATGGAGTAGAAAGCATCATACAAAATCGATATCACCTGCTCGGATCGTAAAGCCGACGCAGTCTCAACCTTTGCCCAATTGACAAGAGGCAAATTCTCAATGACCTCAAACACTGAAGCCAAGCGCATTGTCATATTTGATATATACACCTATGTGAGGAGAGGACATGCACTTGTTCTGATATATGGTTTTCCTAGGAAGTGCCGAGACTCCCACAATCTAGAGTCTATCGTTGAAGCAAAAGAAGTTGTTAAGTATTCATTTCATCAACTTCCTCAAACCTTGCATCCGGTAATCATCGATGACAGTCTTCCAGTCGGCATGCAGGAGACCGTAAGATTCTGTTTCATTGTTTCCGGGCTTTCGCGCGTTCAAAGCCCAGTAGCCGAAATCAGCATCCTTTTCCTCGAGAAATCTCATCAAATTGTCCCAGTAATTCCGATCACCTTTACCGGCCTTTGAGGGTGCACCAAATTCTCCAACCCAGACTGGGGCGATGTTGTCGTTCAGGAGAAAGCCCCAATTGCGTTCCATCTCGGATGCAAAGGAAGGATAATCCCGCTTTGCGAACATCTTGAACGATCCCCATCCAGACCATGAGTAGACATGACTGCTGTATACGAGTCTATTCGGGACGGACAACTTCACCGGACGTTTCCCTGCTCCAGAGCAATCATTGGCCGATGATATGCCCTCAACAAACATCAGCCAGTTGGGTTGGATGGCAAGGAGTGCCTCGCTTGCTTGTTCGGCCGCGGTTGCCCAATCTTTCCAATGCATCGTCCCCCATAGACCTCGAGGTTCGTTCCGGAGATCTGCGCCGATGACCAGAGGATTATCGACAAACGGCTTCATTACCGTGATCCAATTGTCAATCCATGACTCCGTAGTTTGCTTCACTTGACAAAATGGACCCAGATGATCGTTCTTCCAGCTAGAATCGCACAAATTCATTCCGTCACACCTACTGAGATCAGCCTCAATCCGTGTTTAGTAGGGAAAAAAGCCACTTACCACTGAGCATTCGTGATATGGTCATTTAAGATCACTGCCAGTCCAACATCCGTCATGGCTTTCACACAGGCATTGAAAACGTCAATGGCACGAGGTCCATGAAGCTCGTCGCCTCGACGGGAAGCATCACTCCTTGATAACTCAAAATTGTCAAGCAAATCAAGGTTCGCCGCGATATACTCAAGCGGAATGACGGGATTGTCGATAACCATCTGGTCGGAGTAAGGAAATCGCACCGAGTTGAATCCCATCTCTCGGATGGTAGCGGCAATTTCGTTCCGATGGCGAGATTCAAGGCCCCCAGGTACGAACCAAACATCACTTGCGCCATACCAATTAATAGATGCTAGCTTCACGCGCCGGCCGTTCGCATCGATAACGTGTCGTCCGGCGGTCTGCAAAGGTGGCGTGAAGTCGATTGAAGCCGAGTTGACGCCATCTGTCGCTGCCTTTGATGATACATTCTGGAAAGCGGAGGCTTCACCTGCTGGTACAGTTTGTAAGCCATAAAGCACGATTGTGACCAGTAAACACGTTGTCAACAACGCAAAGATCCGACGATACATCCCAACAGCCGACCGGCGGGATTGCTGAATCGTGAACCAGCTCGCAACGATGCTACCAACAAGAGTCGTGACCAAGTAATCCAAAGCAAACAGTATGAAAGGCAGTCGAGCACGCGATCACGGCCTCTATTTCTGTGTCGCGCCGAACGCATAGATACATAGGCCTGGCGCAGAGCGATGTTACCCGGTGCGCCCGGCACATCCGGATCGCCACACTGTGCTGACATGGAAGGACGTGAGTCTCACCCGTCGGCTGGGGCGGGCAAGGCTCACGCCGCCAAGACATGCAATCGGGCATTTTGTGCTCGCGTGTGCGACTTACTTGTTGGGCCGGTGGCACGGGACGATGAATCAGCGAGGTTGTTGGTCGCCATGTTAAAAGGATTCGCGATAAGAGCCAAGCCTGACATCCGGCCGGCTTGTTCGGAGAATGATAGGAGATTTAGCCTGGCGCGGCTGCGGTCCTTCCCATTGGGCTTCGGGCCGTCGCACTGTCAGCCACGCTTATTAGTGATGAAGCGTGCTTGGTGCGGAAACGACGTCAAAGGCCCAGGCGGGCGGTTTCAGGGAGCAAAAGAACCTTGACACCAAAGTGCACAATGGCCTCTGTATTGCTTTACAACAACACATCCTCTTCACCTATCACAACGCTGGTCCTAAAGGACGATTAGATGGTATATATTGCAGCAAATTTTCTCCTCACTCTGCATGTCCTATGAGATTCCTGTTCATTTGATTCGTCGTGAGTCCCTCGCACAAAATGTCCTTTCCAGCCAGCCGATTTCTACAACTTCCAATCGAACTCCGGATCATGATATATGGCTTTGCGATCATAGATGAGGCAGATATCACCATCGGGAGCACGAGCCGTAGCGGAACCCACCAAGATGTCATCTATGACCAGGACTATAGCCCATATCCGGGCATTCCTAAGTCACACAAGGCCATAGTTGCAGTAGGCTATGTCGCTGCTGCGCTATCCTCCATAGAAGCATCAGGGCTAGATGCCTGCCCAGGAGATAACCCTGCTTCAACACGTCGATTTGCGAATCCTGATCTCGCCCACCGATCCCTGCTCTTGACGAACAAGCAAACTCGCCTCGAGCTTATGGAGTACTTCCCGACGCCGCCATCGAGACGCGTCAACCTTTATGTACAATACCCTCACGGCTTACACGTCCTTTCTACGTCGATGCCGGAGCTAGCTGGTCATGCCAAGACCATACACCTGGCCGGCGTCTACGTGCCACAAACATACTCGCATGAGCACCGAGCGCGCGTGCCGCTTGGTGATCCCCCGCGAGGAAATCAGGGTGTGCCGACAGAGCAAGATCGACCAATCCTTCCAGATTCTGCCGCACAATTGGCCCGCTTGATCGAAGAACAATCCCAGCATCTCGATCTTCTCGAGCTTCGTATCTTCTATCCGAACCCGGACTCCTACCGTACCGTCTTCGCTGATCATGACTCTGCAATCAGCATTGCACTACAGACTGTCGGGCTTGCCTCTGTTGTCGTCGAGACCTGGCGGACGTCCACTGGCACGGGAATAGTATTCAAGGCGACACGTGGCGAGGAAAACACGAGAAGGGTTGACAGTGTGTTCCGAACCATGCAGCAACAAGGTGGCAATCCGAACATCGGGGAGAGCTGGATTGCAGACCCACTCTGGCCGCAATCGGATTGAGTAGAGCACCATTCCTCCCTTCTCGCTGGTGTCGATAACCATCATGGCTCCTCGATATACTTCAGCAAACTATTTAATTTCTTCCATTCCCACTCCTTTTTCTTTTCTCTTTGCCTTATCAAGCATTGGTCTCAACGAGCGAGGCTTCTCTGATAAGGTCTCCTGGCCCCAATGATTCCACGACTCAATCCCTTCCGTTGACAAATGTGCGTCTTCCACCGCCTCGGCTTTCCAAATGAGTGTCGTGAGTTCGATTTCAAGCACTGTGCCATCAATAGCCGTATTTTCTTTGCCCCTGCGCTTCCCAGTCACAGGTATGGTCACATCTGGTGGAGAAGGCTGAAGGACCATCCGCACAGGGCCCTTCTCCGATTGTCTCGGCCGTGTCTCGAGCGATCTTAATGTTCCCACGAGGATCGGCAGCTCTTTCACCTGCGGGCCCAGGGGTATCTGGCGGCGGCGGTCCGAAGCCTGCCACAGAAGCTCCAACCGGGTTTCCTCGAGCCGGGCCAACGCCGGCGAATTCAGAGGATCAGCGAACCTGGCGTGCGGGAATTGCATGATGATTTGCGGCATGGCCTTGAAGCTGGTATGCGGCATCGACAGCGTGAGCACGCGAGGACAAGCGCCATATATCCCCAGCAGGCGCGGCGCCCACAGCGGCAGGCTGTGTTTGATCCACCAGGAGCTCACGTCCAGGTGCAGGCGTTCGAAGTGCGCGCGACCAAGTGTGGTCATTCGTGTCATCAGTCTCAGCAGGCGCTGAGTCTCCGCTTCTAATTTCTGATTTGAGTCGCCGTCTCCGGCCCAGAACGCTAGGTCGGGGTGGAAATGATGATCCATTTGGTACAGCGGCGGCGTGCTCGCTTCTAACCAGGCACGGCGGCATGTTCGTGGGAGAGCATTGGAAGCCGTGAGCTTGGTCGAGTGGCCTTTGCGATACACTATGTTGCGTTGTTCTGGTCTGGTGCAGTATTCCTCAACTGGCGTCGTTGCGAGTTGAAAGATGCTGTTTCGTAATTCAGCCGGTAATTGTCAGAGAGGTGATTGTGTCTGTGGGTTACACTTGCGTAGAAACTCTTCTTAGATGTGTGTCTCGATGGTAGTCACGGTTCGATTGCTTCCCCAGAATCTATACGATTCGTCCGATTTACGAAGAGGGATCAGCATGGCGAGCGGGACGTCAACACGAACGTTCGAAGTCTCAAATATGTTATTCATAAATATCAACACGATGTCAGCGGCGCGGAACTCCGCCGTTAAACACAGGGAAGACTGTCATACCTCGTGCAAGGCTACATCGAGTATTTACGCAATAAGAGTAACCCTAATACACGGGTTTAGGCTAACCCTAAGCCCGAGATGCGAGATTGAATGGACATCGTTCCGGATAATGAGACAGAGCCCGGGGGCAGAAGCGCGTATGAGATCCAAGATGGAGAGCATAAGCAGTGGGTAATCTGTTGTGATTTTCACACCCTCCACCGGTGGGAGTGGTGTACTAATTCTACAGAACGAGACCGGCTCATCTAGCTACCTGTTCGTTGGGAATAAAGTAATTGGTATCATCTCTGCAGCAGCCTTCCATCACCCTCCTCCAGAACACCAGTCCATGGTGCGTCATCGCACGCGTGGGAATCTCTTTCCTTTTTTTCTTTCGAGTTTTTCCAAGCAAGACATAATGAAAAAAAATAAATCACTGGAACGCCAGGTTCTCATCCATATTTCCCTGCTGCAGAGCGCCAGTCGAACAAGTTGAGAGCTAGAAAGAAAGACCGGACTACAAGTGGAAATCTCGGAAGTTTCCATCCCACTGATAGCCGTCGTCGGAGTCTGCATCGAGCAGATTGACCTCCGTCTTGCGCGGCGGAGGCGAACACCGCGAGGTTGGAAGAGGTGGCGTAGGCGACTTGACGGACTTGTGAGCACGCCAATCATCGTCTTCTTGCCACACTCTGCTGGGGTTGTTGGAGCGGAGACGTTGAGGACTACCCTGACGCCAGGAAGGCGCCCGTTCACGGGATTGAGACTTGTCCTTCTTGCTGGAACTGAATGGGGTGAAGTTACCAAAGGTGCTCCTGGTGGTAGTCTTGGCAGGCGTGACAGCAGCAGTCAGAACTGCATCTGGTCGAGCTCGCCTGAAGTTTCCGAGGGCAGCCCACTTGTCAAGGATTGTCGAAGAGAGCGTCTTGGGCAGCTCGGCAGGAGCACGATTAGCAACCTCCGCAGGCTTGGCAAAGGGAGCGGAGTTGGCGTTCATAATCGCTAAGCCTTGTCGAGGAGTCACACTGCCGCGACCATCCTCCTGGATCGACTGAAGCTGAGGAGTGCTTGGCTTGGCAGTGCTCACGCGAGAGATGTCGAGGCCGACATCTTCAGGGACGAATGAATCCTGCTCCATCTCCTCGTCCCACAGGTCGGACCAGCTCTTTGAAAAGCCATTTGAACCGTAAGGAGACTTGTTGAAGGAAGGACGAGTGAAGCTGATAGGCAAGGAACCCACGAACGATGTCTTCGGCTTCGTGACAACAGGCGGCTTGAGGTCGAAGGACTTGCCAGACTTGTACGACATGCCCAATCCAGAATCAAGATTGGAGGACAGTGACACTTCATCAGCGTCAATGTATTGCCAGTCGGCCGAGGTGGCGAACATGTCAACATCCTCGTCAGGGATGGTCGAAAGTTGTCGTGTAGTCTTCGGCGAAGGCTTGAGAAGAGCCGATGACCAAGGAAAGGAGTCCGTGGAACCCAAAGCAGGAGAAGTGACAGAAGGAGTGCGAAGTGGCTCACGAGCAGCAGTGGCAGACGGAACGACGTCCGTTTGTTCAGTGCAGAAGTCATCCAGGGTTTCGTCCTCAGTAGTGAAACTGACCACGGCGTTGAGAGCCTCACGCACAGCGGACAGCGAGCGGTTGGCTGGGTCGAGAGCCAAAGAGTGAACCAGAACGCTGTAGGTATCTTGCGACATGTTGGGGAAGATGTCGAAAAGAGACTGGCGGTCGCGAGCGAAGTCCTCGAAGAGCGGGTCATTCTGCGTCGGTGTCGCAAAGGGGTTGCGTTGAAAGAGAACGTTAAGAAGAACAATGCCAAGGGCCCACACATCTGCAGCAGCAGGAGAGTAACCATACCCATAAACAGAAGCGTCGAACTGCTCAGGAGCCATGTAACGATCCGAACCAACAGCGAACTCGGTAGACCATGTCTCGGTGGTAGCCAAGCCGAAGTCCCCAAGCTTCATCGAACCACTGGCAGTCAAGAAGATGTTCTCCGGCTTGATGTCGCGATGGTACACTCCCTTGCTGTGCATGTGCTCAACAGCGCTGACAAGCTGCAACATGAAGTCCCGCACATTGCAAGTCTCCAGTGGTCCCTTTCCAGCACGAATGGCCTCGTAGAGGTCACCATTGGTGCATAGCTCCAGGACCATGTAGACATGGTGTTCAGTCTCGAAGTTGTCGATGAGGTTGACAATGTTTGGGTGGTCTCCAAGGCGGGAATGGATCGCAAACTCTTCGCAGTGTTCGTCGGTGGAGATGGAAGCAGGACAGGTGGAGTTGGCTTCAGAAGCGTCGGGCTTGGTGATGCACTTGATGGCAACGTCATTGCCAGTCAAGGTATCTTTGGCGAGGATGACCATGCCAAAGCTTCCATGATTGAGTGGTGAAATGGCAACGAAGCGACCATCGCCCAAGGGCCTGGCCGTCTCGAAATTGTGACGCATGCAGGCCATGGTGTCGAACTCGTTAAATCGTAGAGAGTCCGTGGTGGTGTGAAGGAAAAGTAAAGAAAACAGAGGTCCAACCGTCGTTAATCTTGCAGGTCCAGGGTGGGTAACAATACAAAGAAAATCGCTCAAGAACTCGTACGCTCCAAACGCAATCAAAAGGACATAAAGATCGTAAGGGTAATCGTTGGTTTCATATGGGCAGCCGGGGATGTGCGTGCAAGGCTATAACTTGCCCGCTGCGCACGTGAATATTTCGTGGAAGTGTCCTGAGAGGCTCGCCAAGTGGAGACCTCGAACAGGGATGCGGAGATGGTATGTCGTATTAGATGATTAGGTGTCGAAGTCGGCGGATGTAGTAGATATGGCAAGGACTAGTCGAACAGGAGAGAGGAGGGTGGATGATGGGCGGTGGTGGAGCAGGTGATGTGGTCGTCGAAGGTGCCTAGCAACACGGTTGCCTTCACCAAGAGAACCACAGCCCGTCCGCGCCTATTGTCAAGGTGTCCGAAGAATGGTGTCAAGTTCGGAGTTTCAGACGGCAAGATATTGGTGAAGCAGTGCTGCCGGGTGGTTCGGGAGTTCCTGTGAACACCTGCGAAGCCGATGACGAACACGGCTCCTCGAAAGCGGAAGCTGTGGGCTTGCGATCGCGGCCGTGTTTACATCAAGTGGTTGATGCCTTCGAGCCGAGTGGTGGAAGCGTCGGCTTAAATTGAAAGTCCAAGTCAGTTGTAGCAAGAGTCGGGACTGGACTGTCGAGTGGGGGATTGGTCGTCTGGTTCAATGGGGAGGAGTGTTGTGTCGGCGCCGGCGTTGTGGCCACGGACAGCAGACAACGGCAAGAACCGCAGGTTGGAAGGAGCGACCGGGAAGTTGGATACTCAGGCACAGAGCCTGGTGTTGTCGTGAAGGGAACCGTAGGGAGGAAGGGAAGGCAAGCAAGGACGAGGGAATGGGAAGCTGGGGCTAAGGGATATTATGAAGTGGTGAAGCGGTGAAGAGGACAATGTAGGTGGTGTGTACTGGCGAGCATGGAGTAGGTTGGTCAAGAGAGCTGGATGAGGACGAAACGAGACGAGACAAGCACGTAGGACGGGACGGGTAGGGTAGCGGGCGCAAAGCGAGACCTTTCCATCCGTTTCCGTCGAGGGGTCTGCGTGACTCTTTGGCCAATTAGACGACGCTCATCTAGTGCACAGTAGCCCGCCCCACTAGCTGCAGATGGAGCTTAGCGTGCCGAGGACACAGACTCGCCCAGCATGGCTGTGGAGGACCCAGATGGAAACAGCCGCACGCTACCACGGCCGCCCCCTCAGCCAGTCACGATGACTTCGTCCGAATGGCGTCGTGCGCGTGCATGGCCGTTTGGATTCGTGGCCGCTGCGTTCGTCTGCTGCTGAGCACGCGTATTGCTTGCGTACTGCTCGTCCTGCTGAGCGCGGCGGCGCGCTGAAGCAACGGACTGCCCAGTGCAGGCAGACACGGACGGCCGCGACAACGGGAGGAAGTGAGGCCACCTGCGCATATTCTCGAACGCCCAAGAACACTCGCATCAGGCAAACGAGACATGGTGTGCTCCTGCGCTTGCGTGTTCTGTGTGTTTCGACTCGCCATGGATCTGCGAAACACTGATAACAAACCCCAACCTTCGCCTGGTTGTTCCCTGACGATAAGTCGCTCCTAGCTATACTCCGCACTTCGTACACCCGACGCCTCGCAGAGTCGTAAATTAGCATCGACTTGAGATGGTATCATGATAGGGTAAGTTACTCTAGGGTGATAACCGTGCTATGCCAACTCGCCTTGCGTCTGGTGTGGTGTGTACTGTATGTACTGTACGAGCGAAACCATCACAGTACAAACTATCACGCTGCAGAGGTGGTCACTCGAGTCCTGTCCCAGACACCATGGTCCTCAGGTTGCCAGCACACCCCCGGCTGGCCTCGGGCGGGCAACAGCTCGCGTTGACGCAGGCCCCAGGCGCGTCCTCGCCCTTTGGTGCGACCGCGTGAGCTCCAGTAGTGGCGAGTTCCCTCACACCCCTCGACTCCTTGGCTCACGATGGTCGCGCCTTGGTTGCCAGCCGCCGGAATCGACGCCAGAAGTCCTACTCTTTGGTCATGATCATGCGTGCGCACACCGTCGTTCCAAACCGCCGTTGTACCATGCGACCGACGTCCTGACGACGTATTTCCCGACGCGTCCGAACGACCCTGTGGCGACGGGCGAGACGCTGCAGGACCGCTCGCGCTGCCGGCAAACAAAGACAGTGTAGTGCAGTTACTTAGAGCCCGCAGCAGTCTGGAGCTGGACGTGGGAGCAATTGGCTCCTGTTCGCCTGCCGCCGTGGAACTCGAACGGGCGTCTCGCTCCCTGGGCAAGCAGGCGCGGCCCGGGCAACACAGACGAGTCGACGATCAGCAGGCGTGACCGCTCGCTATACACTTTACCGTAACTTAGTTGAGTTCGATAAGACGCAGCTCATTCGTGACCACCAGCATGGCCGAAGACATCGCTTTCCAAGCGGAACCAATCGGTCCTGGCCTCTGCCACGAGGGGAACCTTGGGAAATTACGTCTGCCTTGATGGTCGGGCTTGCGTGCTGATCGCCACATAGACTACAGTCCAAACGTAGTAGAATGCATACCAGTCTGCAAACTGTCCCAGTTCAAGCGCATACCGCCAAACGGTGAGACACTCAACATCTCGCGCCGTGAACGCGGTGAGCACAGCAGTGCCAATGGCAGCGACGAAGTTAGGAAAATTCTTCCGTCTCACAAATCTTCCACAGGAACACGGACGTGCCTGCTGGAAGTGGTTGGGTACTGCTCGTCCTGGATTGGCTCCTACGGATACTCGGGACAGGCTTGAGTTGCTGTGCGCTGCGACAGCTGCATGCATTAGTCTGACCCGGAGAATTCTAGAGAACGCCTGGCCTGGCTAACCCGCGGAGTGTGACATGCCCGCGTGCCACATCGTTGCTGAGAACTCTTCCAGAGCAAGCCACCGCGCGAGAGCCGGGTACGGCTGACGGACGGAGCATGAAAGGCGTCCGACACGGAGCGTTCTTGTCGACAACTCTGTATCGTACGGATATACTTCACGAGGAGGAGATTGCTCTTGCACCGGCTTCGTTAATGTGGTCAATGAAGCGAGGAAAAGCAACGCCCTATCTTAGCGGTCGCCGATATCACCGATAAGATGAGCCCGCCTTCCCACGGGTCCACGGGAGCGCTCAACAGCATGTTTGAGGAACTAGATGAACACGACAAAATCACGTGATACAACAGTGCATTCCGAAGCGTGGAACAACTTCCAACTTTAGAGGTGGCCGTGGGATGAGTGAGATGCAGATGTGGGAATGGCTGAGACAGATCGTGTGATCGGGCGCCCACGCGTTCACAACCACGAGCAGACCAGTTCAGTCTCGCATCCGCTTCCGCCTGGAGACTTGCGGAAGTTCATTCGTTGGCGGAAGCGGTGAAGAGACAGGAGCGCGGCCAACACAATTTGTCCTGTGTGCAAAGGTCACCCTCTGTGCTCAAGGGCTTGGGAGGAAATCTTCGACTGTCGCCAGAGAACACCGAGACTTCGACCGATCGGTTTGAATGCGACCACAAATCATGGACATGTCTCAACAAATATGTACGAAAAATAACTCTATTTGCCCGTCGGCAGCCATACAGACCTGTCTTCATGCACGCTGCGAGACGCTTCTGCTGCACGCTGCATGCACGGTTGAGCCCAGCTGCACTATTTTATTTCGGTTGAAGCCGCTCTACAAACATGAGTGCCTGACCTGCCTGAGTACTTGTGTACGGTGAGCAAGGATGGTATTGTCACGACACATCCTTCTAGCAATCCTCATTTCCACAGCTCCCTGAAACGCTGACTACGCTGGACAGTACTGGAACGTGATATTCAGGAGCAATCGCGTTTTCTTCTCATTGTACAACCTGGAGAATACCCCTCTAGTGCCCTCCTTCACAGCTGCATTCCACTCTACTTTCGACTAGCTCGTGATAGGACCATGGTTTGTTTGAGGGCAGCGTACGACATCGCGATTAATCAACAGTCGGACCACTCCCGTCTCTATTACTGTCAACTTACATGTCGCGATTCGCGCGCGTTACCATGATGTGTGTTGGCTCAATGCCTGCGCAGCGATTGGCGGAAAGGGTATCTCCTGCCAGCACATCCCCATAATCCGCTAGCCTGACGACGTGGAGGGAGCGCGCCGACCCCGCCCTTGCATTAGATGGGTGGATAGAGTTCGGACACCGCTACTTCGCCAGTTGTTTGTGGCGGTTGGAGATTTTTTTTCTTTCAACCAAAGACCACGGCAGAATTATTGCTGCATCCGACGAGAAAGGAAAAACATAAACATGCCAACAACGGCTGGGATCAAGTGCATCCTGCTGGACATTGGTACGCGCTGTCAAACCTTGCTTCTGCTTAGATCCTTCGCGATCAGGGAATTTTTTTTCTCTCCAGCGCGATCGTAGATTGCGAACAGAATGCCGGAATCCCATCTCTGTAGACCCTTCATACTAACGGATGTTTTCCTATTGCAGAAGGGACGGTGTGCCCCATTTCATTTGTCAAGGATACTCTCGTATGTCTTCACACCGCTCTCGCCGGAGTGCCAGTCGCACCCGCTGTCGCGTGCACTCGCATCTCAACATTGTGATGACCGTTGGCTCATCGTGTATTCGTGTCCACAGTTCCCCTACGCCATCAAAGCGCTGCCCGGCGTGTTGGCGGCAAAATGGGATGATGCCGAGTTCAAGACCTACCGCGACGCGTTCCCGGAGGACGCTCGGCAGTCGCCGCAGGCCCTGCAGGCGCACGTCGAGGACTTGACGAGGCGTGATGTGAAGGTCGCCGCGTTGAAGAACCTGCAGGGCTACCTCTGGGAGGACGGCTACAAGAGCGGCGCGTATGCGACCGATCTCTTCCCCGACGTCGTGCCGCAGCTGCAACGGTGGAAGGACGAGGGCCACGCGCTCGCGATCTACTCGTCTGGTAGTGTCTTTGCGCAGAAGTTGCTCTTCGGTCATGTCCGGAGTAGCTCGCCTAGCGAGTTGACGCACTTGTTTGCCGGCTGGTTTGATACTGTAAATGCTGGCCTGAAGACGGAGGCAGCCAGCTACAGCAAAATAGCAGCAGCGCTGAAGGTAGGATGGGTTCTCAATTCCCCTTCTGAGCAAGGCGTTGACCTTGTGTGGCAGTATGATCCTCAGCAAATCCTGTTCCTCAGTGATAACGTCAAGGAGGTCGACGCTGCTCACCAGGCAAACATGAAGTCCATCGTGGTGGACAGGCCGGGAAATGCGCCACTCACGGCAAGTGACAAAGAACGTCTTGAGGTCGTAGAGAGCTTGGAAGAGATCAAGCTGTCGTGAGATTCGACTCGAGAGCGTATTTGGCAATCACGAGCCATTCAACCATGGCCTAAAAGCATTCCTGACAGGAACACTCTTTGTCGCTCCGTTTTCAACAAATTCAGATATTAGATGACCGTGACTTCGCCTTGAATGATGCCCCCGGTTACCCGTAGTGATTCTCCATATATCCTCTTGATGATGTTGTCCCCATAACTCACTCTGTACATGTTTATGGTTGCCTCGATCTTGATTTCCTTTTCACCCCTGGGTCTCAGTCGCGCCCCCTTTTTGAAAGCCAGAACGCCAGACAACTTGCTATATGCATTCTTCGACAAAAGCGAAGATCAGAACAACCACACGTAGGTGAAAAGAAGGAAGACAAAGACAAAGAAGCCTAGCCAGACCTTCCAGCCGACTCCTGTGCGCTCTGCCATCCGTAGCATCCGGTTCATGGTTCCTCGTAATCGGTTTCGCGTCCCTTCGAACGAGTCGTTCATCTTCTCTGCGAAGGCTGTACTGTCACGGATCTCTTCACCGATCGCCATGGTAAGCTAAACCTCAGGTCAGCGAATATCCTTTTGAGCCCCTTGTCTGGCACTTGCGAGCCGTCGGTTGTGCTTACGCCTTTGAGCATCTTGATCTTCTTGCTCATCTCGCTCGCCTGATCATCGTTCTGGCTCTCCAGCTCATCCAGCACAGCGCTGCTGAATTGCCCTTTTCGATTTGGCGTTGCTGGCCGGAATCCGCCGTCATTGCTCCTCCGTCCCGGTAGATCGCCATTTGCGCCAGGGTATGCGCTGAACCCACCATTGGATGGCGAGTGCGTGCTTAGGTGGGATGATGAGTCGTTTGCGGAGCCGTATGAATAGGGCGAGCTGGAGCCATTCTGGAAACCCGAGTATGGGGCATTTTTCGAAGACGACCGCTGCGGTAGAGTCGATGCGGAGGCGCTCGCCTCGTAGCCCGCGAAGAGCGAATTGCGCGAATCGCGCTGATTAAATCTGGATTACTGTCAGATTCTATTCGTATGATTTCGGTTGCCGGTGCACGTTGTCCTAGATGAGGCGTCATACCTTGAAGACATGGTGAAATATGTCACACAAGTATTTTCATTTCAAGGCATGTATTCGAATTTCTGGAACGTGTCGTCGTTTGCCCTCTGACGCCAGAGGTCCTGATCAGCGGCAAGTCTGCCGAGCGTTAAGCTTACCAGCGGCGCAAACCCCGAAGCTGGGGTCCGCCAAGATTTCAGAAACTGAACTTTTTTTTGGAGTCGGCATGCTAGGTGGAATCGCAGCATTCTCCACGGTGTAAATTTCTACTATTCGAGCTATTGCACAGCTAAATTCGCTACTATGGCGTCCGACGAGATTGTTTGGCAAATTATTAACCAGCAGTTCTGCTCATTTAAGTTGAAACTGCCTGGTAACCAGTCGCATCAAAAGTCCACAAAGCAGACCTTCTGCCGCAACGAGCACAATGTCACCGGTCTCTGCAACCGCCAGAGCTGCCCGCTCGCCAACTCACGTTATGCGACCATTCGCGCAGATCCTACCACTCAGCGCCTGTACCTCTACATTAAGACGGTCGAGCGCTCACATATGCCGAACAAATGGTGGGAGAAGATCCGGCTGAGCAGCAACTATACCAAAGCGCTGGAGCAAGTCGACGAGCGATTGATCTACTGGCCCAAGTTCCTCATTCACAAGTGCAAGCAGCGTCTCACGCGGCTGACTCAGGTGCGCGTGCGGGCGCAGAAGTTGGCGAAGGAGGAGGAGCGACTCGGTGAGCGCATGGTGTCGAAGCTGGCACCGAAGGTGCGACGGCGGGAGGAGACGCGCGAACGGAAAGCCGAAGCGGCCGCGAAGATCGAGCGGGCGATTGAAAGAGAGCTGGTGGAGAGATTGCGGAGTGGCGCCTACGGTGACCGGCCGCTCAATGTTGAGGAGAATGTATGGAAGAAAGTCATGCGCGGCCTCGAGCGGAGCCAAGAGGGAGTCCTTGATGAGGACTTGGACGAGGGGATCGAAGAAGAAGACGAAGAATATGAGCGGGAGTACGAACACGAGAACGGACAAGAGGAAGCCGATGTGGAGTACGTCAGCGATGTGGATGAGTCGGACGATGAGGATGACATGGAAGACTTCGACGACTGGCTGGGCGGTGAGAGCGCAGATGAGAACGAAGACAACGACGAAGAGGCGAGCGAGGATGGTGATGCTGGAGATGACGAGGATGCGGCCGCACTCAAGAAGAAGCTGGACAGCCTCAAGCGGAAACGACCGAGTGCGCCAGCTCCCAAGTCACGCAAGAAATCATCCAAGGGGCCGAAGACGGAGATCGAGTACGACTATGTACAGGAACCTGCTCAACGAGAGATGCTTGCGGCGAAGTAAGAAAAGATGGATTTGCATGGCTTGGTGTTATTCGGCGCGAAAAGGCGTTCATTACCAGATGTTACATCGGCGGTCTTCATGTGAAGAGATGGGGCTTTCCTTCACTTTACCATACACGTCTCAATATCACCAACTAAGTGGATTTCATGTTCGATGTTCAGTGTGATATCTGACTCTACTGACGCTCAGCCTTTTTCCAACTCACCAACTCTACGAGCAAACATTCAGCTTGGCCACGCTTGGATCGTGGTCAGAAACCTCGTCCGCGGTCGTCACCCACGTGTTGACGTGAATGTGCTCGTAGGCAGGCGACTTGGCCGCGATGCTGCTGCTAATATACATATGATCCAGCTCCTGCGTGTTCATGTCAAACAGGTAAGTGTACGACTCCGTCTCCGGAATGCCCACGACCGTGTCGAGGTTCTGCAGTCCAGCGACCGACTCAAAGGTCTTCATCGGCTGGACGAACGAGAACTCGTTGAAGTCGCCGGCGGTGATGATGGCCGCATTGGTGTCCAGGTCGAGGATCTTCTTGATGAACGAACCCGTCACGTTGGCCTGGCCATTGCGCACATCGACACCACCGTTGATCGGCGGGCGGGCATCGCCCTCGAGCGAGCTGCTGCCGCCCTTGGATGTCCAGTGCACGTTGACGGTGAAGAAGGGGTTCTTGCCATCGACCGTCTCCCATTCCGCGGCCAGCGGCTTGCGGCTGGAGTTGAATGCGCCGTTCAGCGGGTCGATGCGGCCGGGGTTATACTTCAGCGTCGGGCCGGGCAGGACCTCGTTGGCGTCGGTGCTGGAGCCCGGGTTGGGGTTTCGCAGGTGCACGACATCAGGATTGTACAGGTACGCGACACGAATATTGCCGCCGGGCTGTCCACCGTCTTGGTTGTTGACCGGGTCGATATCGACAAAGGCATAGTTCACCGACGGGGAAATGCTGTTGATGGCCCGGACGAGGGTCGTCAGGGTGACGTTGGAATCGACGACTCCATTGTTCGTGGGGCCGTTGTCATCTTGAACCTCTTGCAGAAACAGGATATCTGGAGTCTTGAGGTAGTTCACGACCTGGGCTGCAATGGCACCGGCGGTGGTCGAATTGGGGCTGAAGTTCTCAATGTTGTATTGACCCAGGGTCACACCGCTGCACGTGCCAGACGAAACCAGAGTCGTCGGAGGTGGCAGCTCGGGGGTCTGGGAGCTCACCACACTGATCTTCGTTAACGGCAGGATAGTGTAGAATCCAAAGGCATACGTGACAATACCGGTGATATCGCTCAGCTGATCGCCCAGCTTGGTGGTCTTCGGGTTCGCTGTCCCGTCGAGGGGGCTTCCGATGATGATCGCTTCGGGGTTGGCATCGGTGAACGACAGAGTGACGCCGCCCCGCTTGTTGTCACCGGTAGTTGGCCAGTTGCCGGCCACCCAGGTATCGCCGAAGTTATTCGGTCGGTTCAAGACACGCGGGCTCTGGATAGTGACGAGTTCGCCGCTCATGCTCTCCCAGAAGTCAAGACCATACTCCGAAGGCGACAAAGTCGGGTTGACGACAGAGATCTGGCTTTGATTTCCTGGCACGTTGAAGACAGAGCCATTGTCGAGGGAAGTGTACTGAGAAGTAGGCGGGTTCGCAGTGTCTCTACCAATTACAAGAGGTATGACGGCATTGCCGGTGGAGACAGTGGTGATGTTGCTGGGAGAATCAATCTCCGTGAGGTGCAGATACGCGGCATTCGAGCGGAACTCGATCACTCTACCGTTCAGATTGACAATGTTTCCGACGGTAGCGTTCCTCAAACCACCGCGACCGAAGACGTAGATCGACTCGGACGACCTTGCGTCAGAGTCAGGAGTTGTTGATCTGATCCAGAAGCCATTCGGACCCTTAGCAGTAACGAGACCACGAATATCCGTCACGTTCTTGTTCTGGTACGTCGACAGAAATTGAATGCCATTGATTTCGGCGATAGTCGGGTTGACCTTTTGGGCCGATGCACTCACGCCAACAAAGACGCAAGCCCCCAGGGCGAGGAAGTGTGACAACATCGTCTTCAGGCACAGGAACGGCTATCGCGAATGTACTGTGGCCCGGCTCTCTGCTACACCTCTTTCTTCTCCCCGAACGTCTCCCGGACGCAATATATACATTTTCCTGACATGTGCATAATGCTCCATGTGAGGTCGGTCGAATTGCCATGTTAGGTAGGTGAATCTTCGCCGAGCATCGCGGATGCCAGCTTGTGGACGGCAGAGCGATCTGATGGGCTCAATCGCGCCCCTGCGCCATCGCGTGGCGCGCGACTGGCTGGGCGTTTGCTTGGCTTCGCTCCTCGTGCTGTCGCGCTGTGTCCTGACTGGAGATTTGGCCAGCAACTCTCATGGAAGCAGGAGTGAATTCACCACGCAGTCCTTGGCTCTGGCATGTCGCGCACGTGTACAGCCATCGATCTGCAAATCCGTTAGAAAACATATAGATGCGTATGCATGAGTGGTAATCTAGACTAGACCTCCAGCGTTGGCGCAAACCCATTTGAAAGAAGAGGCGAAAGCTTGAAGCACGTGTGGTGGCATTCAATCCCTCAGGATGCCACCGAGGATTAGACACTGCGTTTGGAACTCCACGACCTATGGATAGCAGGACGCGCGCAAACGCAACCGCAATGCGCATGGCTACTTCCGCTCAAGACGTGTCAGAGAAGTTGAGAATAGATGGACATCCTTCTCCATAGCCGGGCTGAAGCCTAGCAAATGATGAAAGAGTATCAGGAAATTCCGATGACCATCAAAAATTGCGCCAGTGAGGCCCCCGAAGGAGACTCATAGCAGATGCTCGCCACGCTGTGCAATGTAGGAGCCTCTACTAAGTGCAAGGCATTCATGAGCGCCCACACCCCAACAAGGTAAGTATGAAGGAGGAAAGAGAAAGAGATCGTGTGAGCGAGCTCAACTTATAGAAGAACCCGGCGCTAGTTTGATGAGTCAGAGGTCGACCCGTGCTTCCAACAGCTGTTTGTGTGCCGCGCACGCGGCGCGTGCATTCCCGGACGATGTGACCGTTGGCCGAAACAGCTTTGTTCGGGTTGTGCTTATAACTATAAAAGAGCCGGTATTCTGCTGAGGCGACCAGAAAGACCAAAATCGCCAGGACTGTACGCTGTTCCACAGCGGCCAACTTGCAAAGGAACTAAAGAATACCGCTGTAAGTCATGCTACGTCGCGTGGTGGCCGCTTCTACCAGCTCTCAGACAACTGGTAGGACTTACCCGCTCATGCAAAGCGCGACTCTGCACATGTAGATTCACTTTCAAACCCACGCCAAAGTTTTTGGTTGAAATGCTCTCCCTCCCGCTCATAGCTCCTCAAGACGACCAATCATCATGGCTGAGGCCGATCGTTCGCCCACGATCCGACTCGCCGCCTCCAAGTGGCCAGAACCACCAACAGACACATCGTCAGCGCCAGCAGCGAGATGAAGAGAAACGTTTGTTCAATGCCCGAAGTCCGTTGGCCCTCCTCGCCGCCGATGAAGCTGCCATAGCCCAGCGCAAGGCCGCAGTGCGGAACTTCGGCGCCTACTGGATCCGGCCGCCAGGCATTGCAAAGACTCTCCAGGCGATGACTGAGGAGGAAGCCGAGCGACTGGAGCAGGCAGAGCTCGAAAGACAAGAGCGGGGTCTCTTGGATATGCAGGCTCAACAGCAACTCGAGGAAGCTCGACAGCGAGCAGCGGAGACAGAGGCACAGGCCGAAGCTGGTGAATTGGAAGAGGAGCGGGACTTGGATGATGACATTCCTGAAGCTGAAGCTACCACGACCGACGTCACATTCAATGAGGACAGTATGATGGAAGGCAGCCAATTGGACTCGACACAGGAGAACGAAGAGCAATATGCTGAGATGGAGGAGGCAGAGCTTACAGGGGCTGCCCGAGACGAAGAGGAGCTGGGTGTGGAGCCTGAACGAGACCTCGATGACTCTATACCAGAAGCCGGCAGCTATCAGCATACCGACACGGAGGTGGAGGATACAGATTCTGAGTCGGAGCTTCGAAGCTCGTTCGTAGCGCGTAGCGCGCGTCGTTCGGCTGCAGCAACACCCGCCGAACGAGCCACATTGGAGTCACAGCCTCTGCCTGGGTTTCAAGGCCGGATGCGCGCGCAGCTCGCACAACCAGACTCTTCGGGGAGAAGTCCTGCCAGTCTGCGATTGTCAAGTTCTCTACAGGAGAGCTCGTTGATGGATAGTAGTCCCGTGATGGCCCGCACAAATGCAGGAAGCAGGGCCAGGGTCGGTACGAGGCGGCGTGGGCGTCTCAGCTAGTTTAGAAAGTGGACATGTGGGCACAGGTCTCGGTTTCGCTTGCTGGAATGCGGGCGGGCCGACAGGCCTCGGGATGGAAACTCCGAGACCAGACTCCTACACGATACCACTTGCGGCAGCTCAATGTACAATGTACGTAGGAGTTGGTTTCCAGCTTTGATGCTCACTCGAAATCAACGTCAAATTGTCCAATGACCGACCTCGAGCGACAGCATTCCGCTTTTGTCAACTGTTTGACGAATATGGGCCAAGGGTAGCACCACAGCTGCCCAACGCGAGAAAGGCGGCTTCGAAGCGGGCCGCGCTCGTCATGAGCCGGCGTCAGCTGTCCTCCAGCCCCCATCCAAACCAACTGCACCGCCAATGCGGCACTCGCGCGTCCTGTCACTTTTCTGCTCGGCATGGATGGTGACATTCCCAGTATGCATAATCATATGGGGAATTGAGACCGGGGCCCTGGGGCTTGATGGGTCCAGCTATTCCAGCGTCTCAATAGATCGTCCATGATCTGCCCATGTAGCAGCACTAAGTCGGTGTGCCGGCGCGAATTTTAGGCCCATCTAGCGAGGATCTACCCATCGTCCGGCTCATTGGCGAGCGCGAGAAGGCGACAGTTGGGCGGGCAGCATGAAACTACACGCCCACATGGAGTACCCTCCGGCGTCCCGGGCTATGGGAGGGCGAAATAAACATCGCAGCGCCGCCGTGATCTTGTTCCCACTCTGTCGGTTTTCTGTCTAGAACCTCTGCCCGATGCTTGCTCTCCCTCGCTGTCCGCTCAACCCAAATTTCGAGTGGCTGGAGGACTCGCGCAGGACCGGAGCCGCACCGCGGTGATCGCATCGATGGAGGACGGGTCGTCCTTGACTTCGTCGATCTATGGTTACACATATGAGAACGGCCGGCGATACCATGCGTACCGCGAGGGCGCATACCTGCTGCCGAACGACGCCGAGGAGCAGGATCGCCTGGATCTCCAACATCACATTTTCCGCCTCCAGCTGGGCGGCGCGCTGCACCTCGCACCTATCAGCCCGCGAGTATCGCGTGTGCTGGACTTCGGAACAGGTGTGCTTCGCCGATTTTATTCCAAAGAATTGCGATTGTAACTTTTCGGACGGGAACTAATTACATTACGTATGTCAGGCACAGGAATATGGGCGATAGACTTCGCCGACCAATTTCCCGATGCCGAAGTCGTCGGATGCGACCTGAGTCCGATTCAGCCAAGCTGGGTGAGCTACCTGCCAACGCATTGGCGCGGCCATCGCCATCCCGCAACGCCTGCTAACAACATGCTGCATGCAGCTGCCTCCGAATTGCAAATTCTTCGTTGACGATGTCGAGTCAGAATGGACCTACAATCCCGACGAGGCCTTCGACTACATCCATGGCCGCGGCATGTGCGGCAGCATCTCGGACTGGCCGCAGCTATATGAGCGCATGTTCGAAAACCTCAAGCCGGGCGGGCTCGTGGAGTTGCAAGACTACGATGCCGAAATCACGTCCTTTAACGACCCCGAAATGCTGAAGGCGCCGTGCACGAAGGAGTGGCAACAAGTGCTCCAAACCGTATCGATTCAGTTCGGCAAGACGCTCAATGTCGTGAGTACCATTTGCCCATTGCCGCCGCAGATGCGCATCGTCTAGGATACTCGGATGATTAATATGATCTCTTGTCAGGCTCGGGAACAGAAACAATGGATGATAGATGCAGGGTTTGAGGATGTGCAGGAGGAGGTGATCCAGGTGAGTCCCCTCAGCCGCCTCAAGAGCACTTCAGTGTCTTCTCACTGATCTCTCCCCTGCAGGTACCTTTGGGCGTATGGGCGAAAGACCCCAGGCTAAAGGAGATCGGTCGATACCAGCGTGAGCACATGTTGGCGTGTCTGCCATCGTTCACACTAGCCCCATTGACGCGGATATTGGTGAGCACAGTCCCATCAGTCTGCGCATGCTGTTGTCACAGCCCAGCCCAAATCATCGTTACTGACTATGTCGCTTTCAATCAACACAGGGATGGAAGGTAGAAGAAGCACAGGTGATGATGGCCGGCGTGCGCGCCGAGTTTGTGGACCCGAAGCTGCGCCTCCTCACGACCTTCCGGTATGTCTACGGTCGGAAGCCATGGCCGAAGGATGGCAAGGACGCCGATACGGACGGGATCCAGGTATGCGGGCTGGCCGAGCTCTCGGCGGAAGAGAATTCCCCTTGAGCAAACGAACTGAAACAAACGAATCACAACAAAGGCCTAATCATGACAATTCTTTCTTGGTAGTGACCCATCCCCTCCATATCCACAATTTTCTTTTGCCACGGCTCATCTCACGAAGACATGACGCGACACGACACGACCACGATTTGAAGATACCCCCTAGAGGAGGAAATTTGTGCAGCAATGCAAGAAGCGGAAAATGCGGGCGGGAAATCTGCGGTGAGCACACTATGTTTGTGCGGAAAACTAGTCATCAAAAAATGGGCAAGGCGTTTACCGACACTTCGGACACTTGGTCTGTAGGCATGCAGCCCTTTCGTATCTACAAAGTTCACATGTGCAGCACACGGGATGCATGGGTGCTGCGCGGGACGTTTGGGATGGAATTTTGTACTGTATGCAGCTGTATGTCGATCAATACTCCATCAGGCGCAGGCGCTTCCCAACCTCCCGGCGCGCTGCCACCTTCTCGCTCGAACGCGCCTCTACCTCGTCCTTGGACTTCAACGCTTGCCGCAGCATGCCGGCATCGAAGAAGCCATCTGCACGCGAAGAGAAAAAAAATGTAGTTAGCAAAAACCAAAAAAGGGTAGAGGACCCAGTCGTCTGGTACGAGACTGATGGGAGGGGGCAAATACTCACATCCGCCAAGCTCATCTTCCTCCTCGATGTCGTCCGTCGTCGGCTCCTTGTTCGACACGGGCTCACCGCCGACCATGCGCCCGGTGCTCTTGTGACGAGCGCCGCGCGGCCGATTCTCCTCCACCTCGCGCGCGCGGGAGGCATTCTTGTCGGGCGTGACGCGGTCGCGGTTGACGTAGCGCAGCAGCTTGCGGACCTCGAGGAAGTAGGTCTCCAGGGCGTCGATGTAGCGCTTCGTCTGGCGATGCTTGCTGCTGGCGCAGATGGACACGCTGCCGTCCTTGATGATGTAACCGATGCCGAAGCCGTCGCCGCTGGTCGGGCCGAAGCCGAAATGCCGCAGCGACGGGTTGCCGCAATTGGAGGTGCTCAGGATGGTGTGGTTGATCATGTCAAAGCCATGATCAGCGAAGATCGCGGGCAGCTGCGGCGCTTGCGACCGGTGCGGGCTGTCGTGGTGAGGCTTGTCCTCGACGCTAGACGAGATGCCGGTGCCATTGAGGCCGTTCTGCTCGCTCGCAGGGCTGCTGTATCCGTTGGTGCTCACGTCATCCTCGCCATTGGCGTCCACCATTCTCTGCCAAAGACACATGAGCGCATAGAGGTGGCGATCGTGACCCTTGGCTTGAGAGCATTCCTTGGTGATGGCGGAATGCTTGGCACACGCCTTCTTGAGCGCGTCGACCTTCTTCTCCGGATCGGTATCTGCCCAGAATGTGCGGAGGAAGTCCACACTCTCGTTCGTCACCGACCGGATTGCTTCTGTTCGACCGTGATAATAGATCTTGGTCATGGCGGGCTCGTAAGTACTCTCAATCCGGCCGTACATGCCGTAATAAGCCGCCTGGAAAGCCATTTGAACGAAGGCGTCAGGTGAGAAACCCATCGAAGTCATGAAGTTCTTGCCGTAGTGCTCAAACTCCAATGTCTGGAACTCGTTCTGCTGAATCAAATCTGCGAGACGGGTCTCTGCGAATCGAAGCGCCGTGGACAGCTCAGGGACCATGTCCCATTCGAGTTTGTGAGGGGTGGTACTGACGTCGCCGAACGACTTCGGGTCTCGTTTCGATGGATCGGGTGACTGCGAGGCCCACAGCGTCGGAGCTTGACCATTGATGGTTCGAGCGAATCGAAGAATGGTGTCCGTGTAGACATCGGATGCAAAGCGCAAGACAGTGTGGCCATCAACACCAGTGTGCTCGAAGTTGATACCCGCACTGCCGTTCTTGCAAACAATGATCTGGAGCTTGTCGTACCATCGGTTGGTGCATGTACCGACTTGCACACCACGTTCGATCTCGGAGGTACCACAGAGCATGTTCATACACAGCTGGGAGCTGTTCTGCGGCTCGGTATAGTCAAGACACAGAATGAACAGAGCCGAGTCGACCATATTAAGGCAATCGCTGTTGTTCGAGCCTTCGTCCTTTCCGATCAACTCCCGAAGGCCAGACCATACCTTCCGGTTCTCGGTACTCAAAACACCCACCGCGCTCTTCGCAGCCTCGCCAATCGGTGTCTGCTCGGCATCTTCGCAGATGACTTGGAGGTTGAGACTGACGTCCTTCTCAGACATGATCAGATCGTTGTTGTCGTCCAGGACATCGAACCAGTAGAATTGTCCCCTGCACAGGACGACAATGTGTTTCGAAGCCGGGTCTTGACCGATGTGACATCCAAACTCAGTAGGGATACGGGCGGTACCGAAGAGCCGCGAGTATTGGTACATGCATAGTGGTTGGCTACGGATTGTGTCCGGTGGAAGCTCCTCCTTGCGCACGGCTCGAACGAAAGACAGCGCGGATATAACGAGAGACGCGGCTCGTGTCACTTGGTTGTTGCGAGCCGGTGTCGGATCGTCCTCAAGCAAGAAGAACGGGTTGAGGTTGAGCACGACCGGGTTATCGTAGTTCAGGTAGGAGTCGTACCCTGTTCGCGAGTCAGCCATTCGTCAATGAGCACTGCTGAGAGCGTTGGACCCACAAAATTGTTCAATGTAGCTGCTCTGATCGGCAGAATAGTTCTTGAGTTTCTCTTGCAGACCCGGGCCATCGTTGTGAAGGAAGTCATCGACCGCGCGCTTGGTGTCAGCGTGCTCCCGCGCACTCTGTAATGGCTCGAGAGAGCCTAAGTAACGCTTGCAAGTGTCCTCGAGGTCCGGAATAGGAAGCTTGGGCAATTTGTCTTGCGCCGCGAATGTGATTCCTGGCTTCGAATTGGAACTGCTACTGGCCCCAAGGGGCGCCTGCTGGTCCTTTGGGAAGCTCTGAGTTGCTTCCTTGGCATTACTCTCTGATCGAGACATCCTGACTGCGCTGTCACGCCTAGACGCGCTCTTGGATGGGGAAATACGGACTGTCGACATTGTTCAGTTGTGTGATCGTTCAGCTATGCAAGGGGCACACGAGCGTGGCGATGGAAAGTCCACGCAGGGAAGTTCGACGGAAATAATGGCAATCGTGGTGATAGTATGCGGGCATTTGCTCTGTGGTCAACAGGTAGAGGTTGCAGCAACAACTAAGGCAGCGCCCAGAAATCGGGCGTGCGTGACGGGACGAGGGATGATATATTTGTGAACATATGCAGTCATGCAAGGTTATCTCGTGATCGCGTGCCGGGGCAAAGGGAGACTGCTCGGCAAAGCGTGGGATTTCTACTGACCTGGCCGACGCTCTGCAAAAGTCTACAGCTCGCGTTTGTCTTGTGATAATCGTATCGTCGTCGGCTTCGTTGACGATCAACTTTTCGGCCACAGTGAGGGCAGATTCGGTGGTAATACTGCGGCTCGCGGGCGGATAGAATGAGGTTGAGACACTAATCGAGGATCAGAGCGGAATATGGAACACGCGCGAATGCCCATTTCCCCTGCATTCCCCGAGGACGAATGGCCCAAATGGCGCAGGAGATCGCATTATGACCCTTCACATGGGCGTGACCTGCGCCTAGCCAGACAGCTCCAGACGCATGACGTCCTTCGGCCACCGGCTGATCGACTGCAGCCTTGGCCCGCTCGTCCGTGGGGCAGCGCGCCGGCAACCAGCCGGGAACATTGCGGGCATCTCGCCTCGCCGAACTGCCACCACACGCACTCCACACAAAGCGACTAACAAAGATTCCCACAGACTGACGCGTGTGTGTGTGCGACGGGTCTGCGCAAGGTGCCTTCCAAGCTATTCCATTCGCTGCCCGGATGATCGTCTGCCAATATCGCCGAGACGACGACGCGCGACACGACCCTGCTGCGCCGTGCTCCAGACATGCCTGCTCCCCATGAGCAACCTGCTGGCCGTCCTCCCGGACTTTGACCTCGCTCCCTTCACGCATATCCTGCCTTCGCTCGAGCGAGCCGCCGTCTCCACCGCGGACTTGCTGACCCTCGATGCGCTCGATGTCGCCAAACGCGCCACCGTGCCTCCCGCGGAGGTGAGGAAATTGACGGCCGCCTTGCTCGATGCTCTTCGCAAGGACATAGTCATTCGCAATGACTCGCCGGAGCCAGTCCAATCAATCAGTATCTTGGATCATGGGTTAGATACTGCGCTCAAGGGCGGCATTGCACCCGGACATTTGACAGAAATCGTAGGCGAAAGGTATGCTGATGCCTGTCGCTTTCACGTGTGGTCAGGCTGGCACTGACATCTCTCACAGCGCGGCGGGAAAGACTCAGTTCATGTTAACACTCCTGCTCTCCGTACAACTTGGTAGTTCCATAGACAAGGATGGGAAACCCCGCCCAAAATCCGCGCTCTACATCTCCACCGAGGCGCCGCTGCAAACGACGCGTTTGGCCCAAATTCTGCGCGAGCATCCACAGCTCACGGCGCTTCCGGACGATGAACGTCCCAGCTTGAGTCGCATCCACAGCACGCACATCCACGATCTTGAGGCGCAAGATCACATTCTGAACTTTCAAGTACCCGTAGCGATCGAGAAGCACAACATTGGTTTGGTCATCGTCGATAGCATCGCGGCCAACTATCGTGCAGAATTCGATCGCGGCGAGAAATCGAAGAAAGGCAGTGGCTCGCTTGCCCAGCGCAGTGGCGAGATTGCGCAGACAAGTGCGCGTCTGCGCGAGATCGCCAAGAATTACAACGTCGCCGTGGTGTTGGCCAACCAGGTGGCGGATCGATTCACAACCGCCGAAGCGACATCGCAGAGGGGAAGATGGAGCCAGACCGTCCATGCTGGCACACCCTCAACCCAGACCCCAACGACTCCCGCTCCCGGGCCATCACAAATGCCTCCACATCTTTCGCAAAACGCCACGGCCACGTTATCCACCGATGATCCACTATCCCTCGACCACCAGCAAAAATTCTTCACCGGATGGGGCGATGACCCGACAGTCACGGATCTCAAGACGCCAAGTCTTGGTTTGACGCTGACCAACGCGCTGTCTACACGGATCGCCCTGCTCAAAGTGCCGATCTACAAGGATCGAGCGTACATGCCTGGAGAAGAACGCGAGCTTGCCGGCTGGAAGCGTACGTTCAAGGTCGTCTTCAGCGCTTGGTGTGCAGCAAGCAAGACGCCCTTTGAGATCTGGGAAGGTGGCGTACGGACGACCATCAAGCCACCAGAAGAGCCAGCGGAGGAGGGAGTAACTACGCCAGACAAAGGCCCGGAGAAGTAGAGGCAGAAAACATGTAGCAAGAAGCTTACAAAGCCAACACCATGAAAGAAAGCTGTATAGAATAATCAATATTATACGCGTGCTGTGTCGCTCCATTCCATCGTGCGCTGCTAGCTATATGCGCAGACGAGACCCAATTACAATACTGTACAGATTTCTACAATGCCGCCAGTTATATGCCAAGAACGCCATCCAGCTGACACGTTGCTGAACACCGGTATGCAAGAAAAGTCGCCCACACACCTCACGTCTCCACCGCCATTCGTCAATTCCAAGGAACAATAATGCGGACCAAGGAATGTACATCAACCATGTCGTTCCCCCTGAAGCCTTGCCCGCCGAAACGCCTCGACTGAAGCAGACCAATACTCTCACCTACTTCTGCATGACATCGACATAGCCACGACCCTTCTTCTTTCCCTTCGCGCCGCCCGCAGCTTTCCGTCCGGGCCCCGGCGGTCCACCAAGCAGGTCATCGAGGCTGCTAGCATCGCTGGCCGTTGTGGAAGGCCGGAGCGGTGGCGTCGCCGCGAGATGACCGCCTTCGGCGCTGGGGTTGAGAGCTGCAACGGCGGGCGGTAGAGGGATGCCGCCGATGCTCGAGGCCGGGGTGCCGGAACGCGAGGGCGGGCCGGATCCTGGTCCGAAGGCGGGCGTGCCCATTGATGAGCCGGGCGGGCCCGAGCCCGCGGTGCCAGGGCGGTTGGCATATCCGCCGCTGGCGACGCGAGAGGGCGGGCCTGAGGGAGGACCGCCTGCTGCGCTTGGCGCTCTGCTCGAGGGTCCTCTCGGAGGCGGTGGAGTCGCTGCGACCGGGACGGCCGACTCTGCGCCTGCCTTCTTGTTGACCCACTTCTTGAGATTCTCGTCGTAATAGAATGAGTTCTCCTCGCCGAGCTTGGCTTTAATGGGACCCGGTTGAGCTGGGTCGCCGTCCTTCTTGAACCAGCTGCCCAGCCAGCCGCTATTGCGCTTCTCTGACTTCTTCGTCTTGTCGCGCGCCGCATCAGCTTCGGCGGCCTTCCTGAAAGCTTCGTCGGCGGCACGATCTTCTTGTGCCTTCTTCATTGCGGCTGCTCGTTTGACGAGTTCGTCGTCATCATCGTCGTCCATGAAGCTCTTCTTCTTCGGCTTCGGGGCGCTTTCGTCCTCTTCTGGTTGCTCCGGTTCAGGCTCATAGGGCTGGTATGACGGCGGCTCGTATCCTCCCGATGGAGGCTCGTAACCACTCGAAGTAGGCGGCGCGTACCCACCGTCTTCGAAACCCGCATTGGAGTCGTTCTGCAGACCCAGACCATTCGGCCGGGCGAAAGCATCCTGAGTTTCTTGCTCCTCGGCCACCGGCTGCTCCGGTATTTGTGGCTGATATCCAAACGATCCCATTCCGTACGCCGACTGCTCATGGTTCGAGCTTCGGCGGGAGTCTGATGAATATGGTCGGCCAGCATCAGAAGAAGCACTGATGTCCGATCTGGGGGTCCCGTGAGCCGACGGGGCGGAAGTGTAGCCTCGCATGGCTGGGGCGCCAGAAGAGCCGCCGAAACTACCAGTAGCCGAAGGCGCATATCGACTCGCACCGCCGCCCGGGGCGTACTTGCCAGCTGCCGGGGCAGATTGGAAGTGCTGTGGAGGCGGCATGGAGCTTGCGTTGTAGCTGTTGGACATTGATGCCATCGGGTTGTAGAGTTCGGTAGTTGAGACTGTCCGGCTTATAGTTGGAGAGTCCCCATTGACCCGCCCGAAGGGACCACTCATACCATCACTTCCCGACCCGTTGTTGCCAGCATTCTCTCCCTCGTCCTCGCCAAGCAGGGACTTCGTGAGCCAGCTAGCGGCGCCAGACGAGAATTTGTTCATTACAGTCTTGGACAGATAGCCCTGAGAGCCCGTCTGCGGGGTCTGCGAAAGGAATGCACTTAAGTCGTCGACCGATTGTGTGAAGGTCGTGTGATAATATGGCGATGGTCGGGTAGTTGCTTTCAAAGCGGCGGTTATGTGATCACAGTACGACTGCGCTTGGCTCTTCAGCCCATGCGTGGCCAATGTCTGAGCGTGAACAAGCTTGAAAGCCTGCAGGTGTGGCACGTAGTGGACAGCACTAGCAGCAGCCGACAGTGACGAAGCCCACTCGTAAATCTCAGTCAGAATGACAGAGTCCAGGTCGTTACCCGGGAGAATGGCATCTTGGCCTTGGTGATTCGAGCCCAGAAGGACGAAATGCGCCTCTGCATCGTCAACACCGCCGTGCTTCACGACATGACGGGCGAACAGATAGCAGGTGTGTGCAGCTTCCGCTCGACCGTAGGATGCCAATAGCTTGCCGAGCGAGATGAGAGAAGGCCCATCGTTCGGGGTCCGGTTGCCAACGACGAGACCCAGGGTTTCGCGCCATTGGTCCAGGCCCTCGAGTGGGTTACCCGAAGCAGTCCCGTCAACCTTGGAGATCATCTGAAATCCTGCACGGGCCGAAGACGGGACAAGCTCATCCACACATTCATCCGAATTACCCGCAAACACTTGATAGAGTGCTGCAAGACTTCGGGCATCGCTACCCACGGACTGAACCTGCGACCGGACAAACGATTGAATGATCTGCTTCCAGGTCTCTTGGCCCATTGTTGATGCGATGAGCATGGCATGACCCCAGAGCTTCTTTTCCTCGGCGAGCCAGACGGCGCGTTCCCGTTCGCCTTCAAGAAGTGCTTGTCGCAGCTCCATGATGGTATGTCGGTCAACCGTCGCCGCAGCTTGTGCCGTCGATACTGAAGCCTGTGGAGAGTGGAGCTCCATGCTGCTCTTCATTTCGGCCAGATTGGGCAGCAAAATGCCTCGAACAACCTCGGTCAGCTTCGGGTTACTGTCGAGCGAACCATCGTGCTCCACAAAGACCCGGACAATCTTCCACAAGACAAGCTTCTCCTCGGCGCGTTTCTTGAGATCTGTCTCTAATTGGAAATCAAGCTGAGCACTCTGGGCCTCGCGCTCAATGTCTTCAATCTTGCTTGTCATCCAAGCAAGGACCTCCTTCTTCTTGCCCTTCGCACGTGCTGCCAATGGACCCGGGAATTTCGTGTTCCGCTCATTCAATGGGACAAGGGTTGAGGCATCCTGTAAGGAGATCGACCCGGGCGAGCACTTCATGCTCGGCGCGCTTTGCCCTGCGGAGTAGAAAGGTGTCTGGATGGGGAATGTTGAAACCAGCGCACCGGAAGCGCCCCATTTGAAGATCGGGTGGCCCTTCCACCTCTCGAGCGGGTCGTGTGCGCGCTCGTCATTGGGCGCGACAAAGGTCAGCTCGCGGGAATATTGTTGTCGTGGTGGGAGGGTACTTGAACGGCTGAGCGTGGAAGGACCTGTTTGGTTGAAGCTTGGCGTAGAGTATTTCGGAGTCTTCATGACGGTTGGTGGAGACTGAGTCCGAGGACGTTGCGGAGGGCTACCGATCGCACTAAACGACGGCGCCGCTGCGTTGGCAGCTGGGTCCATTGGCGAGTATCTCGCACTGACTGATCGGTCTGGTGTTCCTGGACTCCTCAGACCCATTGATTTCGGAGGAGAGCCGGGCAGCCCACTCCCAGAAGGTTGTCTATCCGATTGAAATGCCAGAGGACTGCTCGTTCGCGGCAAGAAAGCGTGAGCTTGCTGAATGCCGGGCACGCTGCCAACGCTTGCCTGTCGCTTCTGCTGATTTGGTGCGGGTGAATACCGAGACGTGACTGGCGGGCTTTGAGGAGGGGCTGGCGAGAATTTGTTCTGCGCGGGAGCCGCTGCTCGCATACTGTTTGGCGAGTATCGCGAGGTTGGCGGCGAAGCTGAAGTCGCCTGTGGTGGCGGATTTGAATAATTTGGTTGCTCTGGCAGAAGTGGTAGTCGATCCGGTTGCGAAAGCCCGCCATACACTGAAACTGGTTGAGTTTGTGCCGCAGACGGTGGTACTGATCGACTCTGTGGCGGGAACTGCGCTGGTGGGCCAAGTGATGGCGCCTGTGTGGCCTGTGGTTGCGGTGTATACGCACCGGAAGGTCTACTCCGAGGTTTCGGTGCCACAGGCAAGTCTGCGAAAAAGCCCTCGTCATTCTTTGGAGGAGGCCTGGGTGGCGCGCCGGAGGCCGCGCCGCTCGTGCCCGGAGGAGGAGTTCCTGATCCGGGTTGCGGGTATGACAGCTGACCCGAAGGTCCGGAGAAACTGCTTGTCCTTGGGGGTGGCACTGGTGCAGAGGTCGGACCAGACGGCTGCGGTGTTGGACGCGGCCTCTGACGAGGCTTGACGACGTCCATCGGCAGATCATAGGGAGATTGATATCCTCCCTTTGCTTTGTCTGAATAGCTTTGAGCATTGATAGCAGACGGTCTTGGCGCAGCTGGAGCATTGTAGATGTCCGTGAGACCTGTGGATGGAGTGCCAGATGAGCGACCGTGTCCGGCACCAAAATTGGCTGCCGCTACATTTTGTGCAGTGTGTCCGTTCGTAGTTGACAATGAAGCAGCCTGGTCGTCCAAAAGCTCGTCGTCCAAGAATCCTTCGTCGTCATCGCCGAAAAACGCTGAAGGATCGATATCATTGGACTCCTCCAGTAGGCCATCATCATCGAGCGCAGCTTCCCACAATGCAGCCATATCTTCTTCACTCTTGCCTCCTTCTGCAGTGGTAGTCGCAGGTTTTGCTCCACTGCCGAGAAGTTCTCCAAATGCGTCATCGGTTCCAGCATCGCCCCAGCCATCATCAGCCACGCTCCCTAACGCAGGCTCCTTCGATGCGCCGGAAGGCTTCTGCTCATCGTCTAATAGTTCTCCGAATGTCTTGTCATCACCCACCGCTGGCCAGCCATTGCTGGTAGTGTCCTCGTTGTCTTGCAAAGCTTCCTCCTCTACATTGTCTTCGACTGGGGGCGCTTCTGTGAAGTTGGTCGTGAAACTACGGTCGAGGTGCTGAACAGGTCCTCCTTTCGTCTCCTCGTCGAGATTTGTAGGAACTTTGCTGGCAACCGAGTTCTCTTCAACAGTTGGAGGGGCCTCGGGGTCCTTCATCAGCGGCGCCGTCGGTGCGTCCTCAACAGCTTCCTCCATCGCCGTGGTCTCACCCTGGTGCTCGTATGTCGAGCTCGGATCGTTGCCGACATCATTCGCAGACAAGCTCTGTGTCGTCGGCTCAGTGGCATCCGATGCGTCTGCATCAGGCATGCCCGCCTCGAGCTTGAGCTTCTGATGCTGCGCGTCGTCGCCAGGTGTGAACACGGTGGCTTCGCGGTCCTGTACTGGCTGCACTGCGCCACCGGCAGGAGTATTAGATTCGGTGTCTGCTGGCTGTGTGGTCAAAGCCGGCTTGCGCGATGGCGAGACATCGTCGCCATCCCGCTCTGCCGATCCCGTCCGGCTCTTTTCGGGTGTTGGGCCTGGGTATCGCTCGAAGAAGTCGGCATCAGATGCTACCGAGAGCTTCTTTCCATGCGCATGCGATGCGCCGAGTCCATTCTGTGCGCTTGATAATGACGATGCTGTCGGCGCCGCTGCCGTGCCTGTCGATGGCTGCTCGTCCGGGCTGCTCTCGGCTGTGGTGCCCCAGGCATTGCCGAAGTTGGGGTAGTCGTCCTCGGCCATATTCGGCGATGGGATATTAACACAGCGCTGAGGTACACAGTGTCGCTGTCGAGGCCATGCCGTAAGGCGTCGTTTGTTCGGAGAATGAGGATGATGGGGAGAGTTGGAGCCAGCTGGACTATCACCCTATCACCCTTAGGGACACGCCGTCACCACGCAGCTGGACGCTTCGGATATAAGCTTACCTAACCGTCCGTCCGTTTCACGCGCGACACCAGCTGGGAATCCCGTCTTTCTGGAAGGATTTGCAATGATCTCACCTGTCCTTGATCGCTATGAGCACGTTGATCCCTGGACACGCTCTGCTTTATCGAGTCATGTTCTCCGAGAAAATCGAGAATAATAGCTGCGCATGCCCGAGACTATCCTCGCCGCGATTCTTACGTCGACGCGCAAAGCCATCAATCTATGGATGATCCGTGCGCTGCGAATAGCCCTGCAGGGGCGGCACTTCAGGATCGCGGTCCCGAACATTTGGCCACCAGCGCCAATCTAAAGAAAGGGGACACGTACGGTACACTGCCACGGCTGCATTCAGGAGACGTGTGACTGATCGGGCGCAGACCAGAATTATTATCGCTGGTCGCGCATGTCCTTTCTCCGATGGCCAATCATTGGCGGAACACGATCTCCTCACTGTACGTTGGGGCAAAGATTCCGCGGGTCGCGCGACCGCGACGCGACCTGTTCTAGAAATCGCACCGAAGAATAGGATGCCACATGCGCATATCATTGGGGGTTAAGACACGACTTGCGGTCGGACATGCCCGCTCGCCGCTACGTGCTGTATGTGTAGACGTCTTGGATTCCTAAAGATGACTTACGTGACTTGAAGGTAGACTAGATAGTTATATAGACAATTAATACGAAGGAACCGTGCTTGCTTCACAATGATGAGAATCAAAAATACGGGAATAGGTACGGGGTCGTGCTCATCGGTAGGCCAGGGAATGCGCGCGTGCCCAGGCTCGGTGCGCGGCGGAGACGCGGGCAGGGCCGCTGCCTACTGACGTTGCATGGCTCAGGGCTCGTGTCTGGTTGTTAATGCCATACATATCCGCTGGCGCATAGCCAAGTTCCAAGTATCCCGTTCACGAGGCATCCACAAATCACCTTTTTGCCGGCCGTTCGACAAATGTGCGCCTTGTCGATGACCTAAGTACCTATCGCGACTCGCCAGAGTTGGTATACATGACGATCCCTACGGCCATCTAGATCCCTTGCCTAGCTGCACCCTCTGCGACCGGCTTTAACACCAGACACATGTGGCCATGTCAGCTCCAAGCGGCTACCATAAGCCGCACGGTTCGGTCGACGAAGACGACCCAATCTACGAAGATGACCATGATTCCGACCTCGAACTCGACGAGCTCGACGCTCAGGCAAATGTAACGCAACACGATCGCGTGCCCTACGACCGTTCCCGCCGGATCCCCATGCGGAGTCTGCGCTATGGTGGGCGACGAACACCCAGATACGAGGATGAAGATGCGGAGCAACTCCAGGGACTTGTCGAGGCTGCGGGAAGCAATCGCAACTCAACTTCAAGAGGACGGACAACGAATACGAGGCATCATGCATACCCGGAGCCTCAGCAACGGCTCGGACTCGTGCAGACAATCAAGTCCTTTCTGGGTTTCCTGCCAGAGGAACGCCCTATATCGCTACCCTCTGCGCTCGCCGGCGACGACGACGACCTGGAAGAGGAGCACGATCCTTCCGCCGCGCGGCACATCAGCGTTGGTCAAAGGCAACCTGCGCGCTTCCCACCGAATGCCATATCGAATGCCAAATACACGCCGTGGTCTTTCCTACCACTCACGCTCTTCAACGAGTTCAAATTCTTCTTCAATATGTACTTTCTTCTTGTTGCGCTCTCGCAAATTATTCCGGCACTGAAGGTCGGCTACTTAATGACTTATATTGCACCTCTGGCATTTGTCCTCTGCATCACCCTTGGGAAGGAGGCATATGACGACGTTTACCGCAGGAAGCGAGACAACGAGGCAAACAGCGAACCCTATACGGTCCTGCATTTCGACATCGGAGGGGTTGGTGCTACGTCGAAGAGAAAGATTAGCGGTGTGTCGGAAAAGAAGAAGGGCAAACGGAGACGGACATCGAGCGCTGGAAATCATGGCGAAGGATCAGGAGGAGAGCAGGAGCATGACGCCGAGGTACCGTCTTCGAGTGTGATCGAGATCACAAAGCCCTCGCGCGACCTGAAGGTCGGCGATGTGATTGTGCTCGGGAAGGACCAGAGGGTGCCGGCAGATGTTGTGATACTTAAGAGTTTCTCGGCAGAGACGGCAAACTCGGGGTCTTTGGAAGAGCCACCACTCGCACCGCACCCGGGAGACGCTTCGCTTGTAGATATGGGCGAGAATGCCAGCGCGCCGGACCCGGCTCAGCAGGCCCGCACAGCAGAAGGAAAGCCGCTAGTCAATTCAACAACCTCCAGCGATCCTGGCAGCGGCGGCGAGGCTTTCATCCGCACTGATCAGCTTGACGGTGAGACCGATTGGAAACTGCGCCTGGCTGCGCCGATCGCCCAAACTCTTCCCGCGAGTGAGTATGTGCGCCTGCGCGTCGTTGCTGGGAAGCCGGACAAGAAAGTGAACGATTTCGTGGGAACTATCGAATTGGAGCCGAGGCGGCGAGGTGCTTACGACCCACCGACCATGAGTGATCCACCGGCACAGCCCGATGCTTCCACCTCCGGACCTTTGACGATTGACAATACGGCATGGGCCAATACGGTGCTCGCGTCTTCGACCACCGTCCATGCAGTTGTCGTCTATACCGGCTCACAGACTCGCGCCGCCTTATCAACGTCACCCTCAAGATCGAAGACTGGATTGTTGGAATATGAAATCAACAGTCTTACCAAAATCTTATGCTTCTTAACCGCAGCGCTCAGCATAATCCTCGTGGCGCTTGAAGGCTTCGAGCCTCACGGTTCACAGCCGTGGTACCTCGCAGCAATGCGCTTCTTAGTGTTGTTCAGCAGTATCGTTCCGATCTCCTTGCGTGTAAATCTTGACATGGGCAAGAGTGTATACGCTTGGCAGATCCATCGCGACCAAGGCATTCCCGGCACAATCGTCCGTACGAGCACGATCCCGGAGGACCTTGGCCGCATCGAGTACCTTCTCAGTGACAAGACGGGTACCCTGACACGAAACGAGATGGAACTCAAGAAGATTCACGTCGGAACAGTCAGCTATGGTGGCGAAGCGATGGAGGAAGTCGGCGGGTATGTGAAGCAGGCCTTCGCTCTACCCGATGACGGTGGCGCAGGCTCGCTCTTCACACCGTCCTCGGCGACGAACATTTTCGGAGCTTCGACCAGAACGCGACGAGAGATCGGAATTCGAGTTCGGGATCTTGTGCTTGCGCTGGCGCTGTGTCACAATGTCACGCCAACCTCGGAAGAAGATGACGAAGGTCAACCGATCACATCTTACCAGGCATCTTCGCCCGACGAGATTGCTATCGTGCGCTGGACAGAGCAGGTCGGTCTGCGCCTGTCGCATCGTGACCGAAGGAGTATCTCCCTTCAATTCACCGGCAGCGACAAGACTGCCGTCAAGGTTGAAATCTGGAATCTCTTCCCGTTCACGAGCGAAAGCAAACGCATGGGTATCATTGTCCGGTTCCTTCGCAACACCAACGGCAGTACAAGTGATGACGGCGACATTGTGTTCTTCCAGAAGGGCGCAGATACCGTGATGACTTCGATTGTGGCAGCTAACGATTGGCTCGACGAGGAGACTGCGAATATGGCCCGGGAAGGACTTCGAACCTTGGTTGTCGGTCGCAGAAACCTCAGTAATGACCAATTTGCGGCGTTTCAGACGGCCTACCATACTGCCTCACTCAGCTTGTCCGGACGTGACGCTGCCATGGCTGCCGTTGTCAAGGAGCATCTCGAGCACGACCTGGAGCTCTTGGGCGTCACAGGTGTGGAAGACAAGCTGCAGCCACATGTCAAACCGTCACTGGAACTTCTCCGCAACGCAGGAATCAAGATCTGGATGTTGACCGGCGACAAGGTTGAGACGGCGCGATGTGTCGCCGTGTCCTCGAAATTGGTGAGCCGAGGACAATACATCCACACCATCGCTGGCTTGAAACGACGAGAGGCTGCTTTAGAAGCGCTCAGCATGCTGCAAACGCAGCCAAACGCAGCACTTCTGATTGATGGTCAATCTCTGGCATTATACCTGCAACATCACCGAGATGCTTTTATTTCGTTGGCTGTCACTTTGCCGGCTGTCATTGCTTGCCGCTGCTCACCGACCCAAAAAGCCGATGTCGCTCACCTGATCCGGGCGTACACGAAGAAGCGAGTTGCCTGTATCGGTGACGGTGGCAACGATGTCAGCATGATTCAGGCGGCAGACGTTGGTGTCGGTATCGTTGGCAAGGAGGGACGACAAGCCTCACTGGCCGCAGACTTCAGCATTACGCAATTTGCTCACCTGACAAAACTGCTCGTCTGGCATGGTCGCAATAGCTACAAGCGGAGTGCGAAGCTGGCGCAATTCGTAATCCACCGTGGGTTGATCATCAGCATTTGCCAAACTGTCTTCAGCATCGCGTCTCAATTCGAGCCAATCGCGCTCTACAGAGACTGGCTCCTGGTTGGTTATGCCACTATCTACACCATGGCGCCCGTCTTCAGCCTTGTCCTCGATCGTGACGTCGACGAAGACCTCGCGAATCTCTACCCAGAGCTCTACAAGGAACTCACAACCGGCCGCAGCCTGAGCTACCGAACCTTCTTCATCTGGGTCGGGATCTCTGTCTACCAGGGACTCATCATTCAAGGTGGCTCGGAATTGCTTGTTCCCGGATTCAGCACCAAACCGGCCGCAGACGGCACATCGACGCTCGAGACCGAAGGCTTCAAGAGCATGGTCGCCGTCTCATACACCGTACTTATCATCAACGAGATTGTCATGGTCGCTGCCGAGATCACGACTTGGCACCCGGTTATGATCTTCAGCATCCTCGGCACTGCCGCGTTGTATTTTGGCAGCTTGCCGTTCTTGGGCAGTTATTATACCCTTAAATTTGTGATTACTTTGGGCTTTTGGTGGCGGGTGGTGGGAATTGCTGCGGCAAGTTTGGTGCCGGTGTATGCTGCCAAATTAATTCGACGGACGGTGCGACCGCCGAGCTATCGCAAGGTGCGTGGCGTATAAGCTTGTATAGACAGCTGCAACAGTACCCACTACTCTCTACACTCTCCATCAACGTTCATGGTTCTCTTACATAGGTTTTATAACATCGTACATCGGCCACGCCATCTACAGAGGGTCACAGCGTAGATGATGCGCCGGAGAAGTCGAACACCGCCTTCACACCGAGATGGTCAGTGATCCATGGCTTCTCGAACCCCAACTGGACTATCTGTTGTTGTTCTGCATCATCGGGGACCACGATATCTTGGCCGAATCTCTCAAAAGACACAAGATGCAGCTGGCCACAGAAGAAGACTTTGTCCATCCGACAGGTCCCGAATCTATCCCGCAGTGCAGTCGAGGCTTGCTGGCCCCAGGTGTGCCCATCAGCGCTCTCGTCCGAACCGCCGAGTTCTAGGTACGCGTCTTTGAGCGAGTTGTCTGTGGGTAATTGACGGTCGAAGTCCTCGATCGCGTTGAGGTCGCCGCCGAGGATCGATCCGTGCACGGAAGACTGATGCATGTAAGAGGCGGCAACCTTCATTTGCGATGGCCGCCTCGGCGGCTGTAGTGCAAGGGACTCCAGATGAGTGTTGCAGATTCGCACCACGCGGTCTGATATGCCCACGTCTACGAAAAGTGCATCCCTCTCCATGGTGGTCTCCGCATAGTGAACGCGAAAGCAGGGTCGAAGACTGAGACGCTTGTCTATCAATGTAGTTGTCCCATAGTAGCCGGAGCTCCAGTTCGATGTATCGATATCGGTGATCATGTAGCGGTCTCGAACCCATGCATCAGCTTGTATGATGTGAAGATCAGAGAGCAGACACTCTTGAAGCAAGACTACTGACGCGGTAGAGCCGCGCTGCGGGTCGTCGTCGATCAATCTTTGGAGCTCACCCAGAGCTGTTTGCATACGAGAGTTGGGGAAGGGAAGCATGAAATCAATGTTCCATGAGAATAAAGCTAGCGTGCTCAGTGTACTGGAGTTGGTAAGTTGCGTCGGTAAATGTGCACCCACGTCCCATCTACCATCCGAGAATGAATAACAAGGCTGCACATGTGGCTCATCGAGCTTCCAAGGAACTGCAGTCTTTCTTGATGTGGTCATCACAGTGATGTTGTGTTGGATTACCTTGTCCATTTTGGGGCGATTGAGTAGAGATAAAGTCGCAGTCAGTAATTCTGTCGTCCGTCGCATGGCCGAGCGTAGGTTGTCGGAGTGAGGCACTGGTGCACCTTGAAGGTAACCCTAACGAAGGAAGCTAAGTTATGGATGGAGATCGGTGACCTGATCACTAACGGTTAGACTCGCGATCTTGCACGATTCAGTGGCGTGATCTTCCCAGCCCCAATGCACTTACACTTCTGGGGTAACCCTAAGGATGATAATGAGATCCTAGCACGCCTGATCCTTGGGTTGTACATCCCTACCTAGTCAGCATTTCGGTGCGACTGTTATACCGCTCTTCCTCTCACTCATTACTCGCGGAGATAGCGGGCATCAATGGCTGGGCGGAAAGATCTCAAGGCTCGAAATTTCAGCGATCATATTGACATGCGTCAAGGCTTTTCATCCCCCGTCGGATGTACAACGTGAATTAGATTGCTCCGATGCGTAACCGTCGCCGGCGTGAAAGCCTGCAATCGCAGAACAGCGGTTATGATCGTCCAGAACCCAGGCTTCTCCGAGCGGTCGAGGCCAACGACGTCAACGAAGTTCGGATCGTGATCGAAGAAGCCGCCGCAGCCGGAAAATGCAGTACCTCTATGCTTTCGGTCGGTCTCACCCGCGCATGCGACAAGAATTTCGACGGCGTGGCCCATTTCCTACTACAGCGCGGAGCGGATCCGAATTACGTCTCGGGCAATAAGCTACCCTGTCTCATTCGCGCGGCCGAGAATGGCCACCTTCGGTTGGCAGAGCTTCTCATTGAATTCAAGGCCGATGTAGAGACATACGACAAGCGGAAAAGACGCACTGCGTTGATGACCGCCGCATGGAAGGGCCAACTACCAATAGTGGAGCTCTTGTTGAGCAAGGGAGCGAACATTAATACTGTAGATTTTCGGCGTCGCAATGTGCTACACAATGTGACTGCCGACAAGGCCGGAACAAAAGGTGGTCAAGCTGTCGTTGATACATTGTTGAATGCTGGCATTGACATCGAGGCTCGCGATGAGAATGGGCGTACTGCACTTCACTGGTGTTGTGTCACAGGAAAAGATCTGATTGCCCGGAGCTTGATCGCCCGATCAGCCGACCTTGAAGCCCTTGATAGCCGACTCAAGGTAAGCAGCGCTCCAATTCTCGCTCTGGATCCTCTGACAGCTCCCAGACGCCGCTACACTTCGCTGCCTGGAACGGTCATCTCGACTTAACACGGATGCTCCTGGATCATGGCACTAACATTAGCGCGCGATCCGATGGTGGCTGGACGGCACTTCACTATGCTGCGTCAAGAGCTTCGCATACAGTTCTGGATCTTTTGATAGAGGCAAATGCCGACATCAATAGTGAGTTACTGAACGGGAGGACGCCACTGCATACTGCTGCGGAAAATGGGAACACGGCCGCTGTAGTCTCCCTGCTCAAACAGCCGCACATTCGACGAATTGTCAAGGACAGATTCGGCAACACTCCGCTCTTGATCGCAGCCCAGCATGGCAAAAAGGATATAGTCGAGTTGATGGCGCCATGGAACTATGCCGATCTTCTATCTGAGGACGAAATTGAAGCGTCTCTGCGATTCGAGGCGACAATTGGTAAGCGTTTGAATGTCGACCGCAGACTCATCTGTAGTCATGGGCTGACAAAACCCGGTAGTTGATTTTGGCAATTTCAGGAACGAGAACAAGGTGTCTCATCGCTCCGTGTTTGACCTTCTCTATACCAATAATGGCGCGTCAACAGTCCCGAAAAATATCAAAGCCACCAAGCTCCGCTGGATCCACTTGCCTGCGAACAACATCGCCTGGTGCGAAGCTCTCATTACCAAGCGTTTCATCGAAGAAGGCGCAGTCGATATTGAAGGGTACAAAGCTGTGGAGGCTTCCTTCAGTCACCAGCATAGAGGAAGAAAGCAACACTCTCGTTTCATGCGTCCAGTGTGTGCAGTAGTGCAGCGGCAAGTAGAATCCGAAGATCTCACTGCCTCAACGATCGTGGAGGAGCCTGCCAATATTGTGGATGAGCCAATGGATGAGCCAACGGCGATTGATACAAGCTCGGAGCCCCTCGAGTCGTCGGCGGTACCTCCCTCGAGCGACGGCTCAGGAGCACAGACCAGCCAAGGTGATACTGGCCCACATACCAAAACAGCAGAAAGGAGAATTTTGCCAAGTCAAAGCGGAAGTAGCTCGATCGCTTTGACAAAGGGCTCAGGGGCCAAGACAAGTAAAGACGAGGCTGGTCCATCGAATCCTGCACGCGGTGCTCGACCAGCATCCGGAAAAGCGAGAAATGATGGCACACCGTCGACCGATAACCGCGGAAAGAAGAAAGGTGGGACGCGGGAGAAGGAAGGATTGAAGCAAGTACCGCAAAGGAAGCAAGGAAAAGGTGGGCCCGGCAATCCCACTCTAACGTCGGTGCGAAGGAACAATGGTCCCCCTTGTAGCATGTATATGTTCATGCCATATCTGCATTTTGAGACCGACGAACATCGCAAGCAGATGCAAGCCGCCATCGAACAAGTCTCTACGCAGTGTCGTGGCCAGCCACTTCATGAGGATGAGTTGCTCATTCGGGCACATTTGACAGCATCAACATCATTTCTTCATGTTCGTCGAACCTTGGACCAGTTTTTCTACCACAACATTGATACCCAAACCCGAGATTGCGATCAAGTTGTTTGGCGTTATCAGGTCCAGAATCGGGATAATTCTGCTCTTGACCCCAAGATCTTGATGGTCGACCAACTGTGGATGTGGGTCATTGGGAGAGACCTAGTGATCACCAGCTTTCCGCGTCGCTGGAAACAACCTCGCAATGACCCTCTGAATGTCTTAGATGGTATCATTGAAGACATCAATTCGAAAACCCGAGAGCCCATTGCAAATGTTTACGAGCTCGCTACGACGATTGCCGGGCGCTGCTATGGTAGCTTTGATCGAAAAGGAGGAGAAGAGTTCCAGTTCTTCGATATGTTTGAAAGCTCCTTAGGCGCAGCCATGGATCGAGAAGCAGCCCTGTTTCGGAAATTCACCACGGCATCCCGTCAGGCATCTGAATGGTTACAGAACCATGAACGCTCCAGTCGCTTCTCACAGCCTATATTCATTGACCGCATGCTAGATGTTGGCGCGGAAACGGACTTACTCGCGGAAGTCAAGGATATACGCGAGGAGCTCAACATCATTCGGATGGTTCTGGAGCACCAGGAGTCCTTGGCCCTGGATCTTCGGAAAGCGATCAAAAACATATACGAACAAGAAAGATCACATATACAACTTCGCAAGATCGAGAAGGTGTTTGACGAGCAGGACAAGACTATCAGTAATCCGATCAAAGACCTGAAACGTATGAGTGATCAAGCAGACCGCATTTACGACTCCATAACCGAACTGTTCGACTTGAAACAGAAACATGCCAATGCTTTCGAAGCCCGATTCGCGCGCGACCAAGCCGCAGGCACTATCCGACAAGGACGAACAGTCTTGGTATTCACCGTCGTAACTGTCATCTTCCTGCCGATATCCTTCGTCGCGGCTTTTTTTGCCATCAATCTCGAGGACTGGCCAAACCCACTTACGATATCGTATGTTTCGGAGTACATCTTCGGCATTGGGCTCGCGATATCGATTCCATGTATCATAGTCGCCTTGACTGTGGATGAGCTCGGAGCCTTTTTCTCGTGGTTGAAGAGGAATGCGCATGAATGGTTTGGCAAGATCGCGCATCCGCCTGCAGTCGCCGAGACAGATGGAGAATCTTATCTCGCTGCCGTTGGGGAGCGTAGCATGATTCGGAGTGCACGGCGGAGCATGGACACCAATTGGCTCGAGAAACCGATCGAGCCTCGCCGTGGCGATATGGGCTCGCCATGGCAAGAAGCGTATGGGAGGAAGCGTCAGGCGCGCATCAGCTGGGATGTCGAAAGAGGACGGAATTTGTCACGCTCGTAGCTGTCGATATGGTGAATAATAACGATGAGCATGCTCCAATGATATCATGATGCCTACGTTAGGTTTCAAACACACCGATATGCAAATACTTTAGAATTCTAGAGATATTTTGCGCATGGTCCATATGTTGACCAAAGATCAAGACCAAATTGCCGAGGCGGTTAGTCTGCCACTGCCGTTTGCAGTGGCGATGTTATACCCTGCTGCGCCGCGTTCGCCATCCATGTTGTTCCCAAAATGCCCAAATATATGTAGGTTTTACACGCCCGCAGACGGAATCCCTAGGCTACCTCCAATAGAGAACGAATTCGAAAAGTTAATGCATTGGCGGAGGTCTCGAGAACTGAAGCCAAGGCAGACGGTGAAGTCACCGTCAGGCATGATCCAGTTCTGGCGCTCAACATCCCAGTAGCTGAGATCTTTACGCGTGAGTTTGAACTCCATTTTGTTCTTTTTGGTCTTCTTGGTATTGCCCACGTGCAGCTTCTCGAAACCGCGAAGCACACGTACAGGAAGATCGACAGACTGGCCATGTTGGTCTGTGACATTTTTGGGCCAGCTAAGATAGCACTGTATCACTGCATCGCCAGCACGATGGCCATGATTGACCAGGGTGGCCTGAATACTGACAGCATATTCGTAGAGGTCGGGGTTACCGCCTTGTGCACCACCGGCCTTAGATGGCGCCCTTATCAGATCGTATCCGTCCGGAAAGTGTACAGGACCATTCGGATTCCCATCTGAGCTCTTCTCAATATACGGATATATGTATTTCTTCAGCTTCCTGAACCCTTCAGGCCAGATAGCAGTGTTGCTGTCGGGGATCGCGGTGTCCAGATTGGGTGGGTCAATGCCTGCAGGCCGCGGCTTCGGCTCCGCACCATACGCTCCGAGATGGTGCACGAATATGCTTGGTATGTGAAACTCCGTATAGGAAAGGCCATAGCCAAATTCGTATCGCGGCGTAATATTGTGTTTGTCAAAGTAGCGGTAGTCAATGTACAGCCCTTCGCTGAAGTCTTGTTGTGGTGTAATTGCGTTTGGCAGCCGCAGAATCTCACTAGTAGGACCGTAATCTTTTTCGTCCTTCGCAATCGTGTATGGTAGATGACCAGATGGGTTTACGTCGCCAAAAATTACATCGGTCAACGCATTGCCGGATTCTTGTCCGGGAAGGTGAGCAATCAGAACAGCTTTGACACCTGGTAGATCGATCCAAGGCTCGAGGAGTGTGGGCCCAACTGAGTGTAGGATGACAATAGTATTGGCAGCCGGTCCATCAGCAGTCTTGCCGCCACAATTGCTAGCAACTGATTTGACAAGTTCGTCGCCGCCCTTTTGTGTGTGAAGATCGTTGCGATCACCTTTTACACTTTCCCAGGTGAGATAGCCTTCACCTGCATCGGAGTTCACGAATACGAGGCACAGGTCTTGCTCGGTCGCTATCGAGCCGGGATCATGCCCGTGTGGCAAGAAGAAATCCGTAAGTTGAACGGACTGATCATCAAAGCCTGTGTGCAAAGCCTCCGCCGGTGTGATCAGATATGGGAGATCTACAGCGCCGGAGCCCCATCCCATGGCGAGAGTGCCTTCGTTGCAGCTGCGGTCTTGACAAGCATTGTTGCCCTTGGGATTGGCGAATGCATCCTCACCGAAAATTCCGATCTTCACTTTGCCGCTGTTGTAGGCCGGTAGAACATTGGAGCCGTTGCGCGATAATGGCAACACACTGCCCTCATTCTTGACAAGAACGATACCCTCAGCTGCGATTTTTCGTGCAAGCAAGTCATGGTCTCCACCTTCATTCGTGTTGCGCACCGGCACGAAATCATTCACGATGCCTGTTTCCGTGGCGTCCGGCGACCCAGGATGGAGCAGTCCAATTGTCTCGTTTGTCCAGCTGCTGAACGTTGCAGATCCACTCAGCCTCCTGATTGGCCATGCTGTAGCATCATCTTGCCCAACCTGATACCAAGCAGCCACGATCCGCAAAGCCATGTCATTCAGTCTTTCCATTGGAACCGAGCCATTCAGGACAGATTTGGTCAGCTCAGATCCCCAAAGCGCTGTGCCATCCTGCCAGCCTAATCCATCCCCCGGCATAGACATGTCCAAGCCGGCAAGAGCGCTTGCTACGCCGGACCGCTGAGCTAGCCAGTCACTCTGGATAAAACCTTGGAACCCCAGTTCGTCTTTCAAAATGCCGTTCATGAGCTTGCTGTTCTGGCAGGCATACGAATTGTTGACTTGGTTGTAGGAGCACATAATGGAACCGACACCCGCACGAATGGATTCCGCAAATGGCCAGGCATATATCTCGTGCAAGGTCCGATCATCGATATTGGAGGAAATGGCATTCGGAGTTCCCCACTCCCATGACTGACGGAAGTGTTCCTGCTCATTTCCGACGAAGTGCTTCGCTGTGGCGATCACACCCACCTCTTGTATTCCGCGAATTACCTGAGCAGCTGCAATGCCTTGCAGCACCGGGTCTGTCCCAAAGCCCTCCCAGTTGCGGCCGCCAGCAGGGAGGCGACCCAGCGGACCCATTGCGGGACCAAGAAGAACATTGATCCCCTTGAGCTTAGCCTCTAAGCCATGCGCTTTCCCGTGCTCATACATCAAGGTCTTATTCCACGTGGAACCCAAGGTGACACCGGCAGGGAAGGCCGTAGCATTATCCACAAAACGTAACCCGAGGGGCCCATCCTGGAGACAAAGGCTTGGAAACTGTAGCCGATCCACGGGACCGGTGTTGCCGACGCACATTCCCATGCTCCATCCGACTCCTGTCGTGATGTTGATCTTCTCCACCAGCGTCATGTTGCCCACCAGCTCTGCCGCCTTCTTATAACTTTCAGCCCAGCTCTTGACCGTGCCACCTCTTGGTGAAGGATACCATGGATCCGATTGCCCATCAGCTGGCACAGACGCCTTGTAGACCCAGATCCCACCAGCACTGAGTAGCAACACCAGGGTTGCCACAAATATCAGCACCAGTAAGCAACAGAATCGACTTGGCGCAAGCCATTGCCGAAGCCCGCCAGTTCGCCGCTGCTGGTCCAGCCAGGCCAGCGGATGTTTCGATAATGAGCGATTCTTTTCAGAGGCGAACACGCTTCGCAATGGTTGCGCGGCATCGTCTGTGTAGCGTCGAGAAGAGGCTTTGAGAGGGTCGAATTCGTCAATGTCGGAGATCTCGGAGTCTTCGTCCAATGACCGCCGATGCATATTAGGCGGCGTGTCGGAGCGATCGAGCTCATATGCTTCCGGAGCTTTGAGAGGCATTCTGGAATAATTATAGTATAGTCATACAGTACGAGCTCTTGTACCACTCTGGGGATCCGGCGGTCGTTCCGCGATTGGTGCCTTTATGGTTGGCGCATTCCGCGTGTCATTCCTCGGACTTCGTGGTGCGACAATCGAAGGACGTGTCAAATCGAAAATTACACTCCCCGAAAGAACTGGATCGCATGCTTTCGTATGCGGGCGTGTATCGTGAAGTGAACCATGAGAGGGATGGGATGTCGTATTCATTACTCTACCACGTCTAACCTTCTCCACATGCCCGCTTCGACTTTAGACTCCAGTGGTGTTTCAGGGGTCCAGCCGGAGCAAACACCTAATGTGCACAAACATTGACCGGGTCTCGTATTCGATTGAAAGGCTACTCTGATAAAGCTCTGATCGTCAGAAGTGATACGCCTCGAGGAGCGTGCTGATCGCATCTTTCGGTTCTTGCCAGCACTCGAATTACGCGTGGGAGATTCTCCTAGATAACAAGACCACAACGGATCAACCCATGATCATTTCCCTCCGTCCCGATATCCATCATGTCGGGGTTCGAGAGTGCACTCCATCTCGCTTCAGCCAGATGAAATCTTGAAGGTCATCTGCAGTTGCACAAGCAGAGTGAATCCAGCACTCTCCAAATTGTCAAGTCGAAATGTGCAATTCCGAATTCTTCTCGTCACGATTGTCATTACTAGAGTCACTTAATTCTATCTCTGGACACCAGCTATCTCTGAAGGCTTTCTAGAAGCCCATTGCCATCCTTCTTCGTCTGGACCGCCTTGAAGGAGTCGCCCATCGTCTCCAATCCCTTTTCAGCCCGCTCAAATGCCTCTGGGCTCCGATCCGTCAAAGTCGCGAGGTCGGCGTCGCTCAGCAGGCTCTTGCCATCGGTGATATCTATTCGTTCGCCATCATCGCGACTGAGTAGCGCCTGCAACTCCGCGAAGTCTGCCCCTTCTGCCCCACGCACATTGCGGAATCTGCCTTTCTGAATGACAAGTTTCTCCAAGCGACGTTTGCTGTCTGCCTTCTCAAGGAGCATCTGCTCGACAGTGCCCTTCGTTGCGAAGCGATAGACGATCACTGGTCGTGTCTGGCCAATTCGGTGGGCTCGGTCCTGCGCCTGCAGGTCCTGTTGTGGATTCCAGTCACTGTCGAACAGAAGGACTGTGTCAGCAGAAGCCAGATTGATTCCTTGTCCGCCCGCTCGCGTCGAAAGCAGGAATATATTCAAGTCGCTACTCGGCTCATTGAAGTCTAGAATCTGCTGCTGTCGATCGCTCTGAGCGATTGAACCATCTGTGATCGATCGTCAGTACACCATCAACATCATTCTTCCCAGGAAAAGCATACCAATTCGACACGTCGGCCAATTCCGCAACTCATTGCAGTAAGTCTCAAGTAGATCGAGTTGTGTCTTGAATTGCGAGAAAATCAACACCTTGTGTCCCTTCTCTAGGAGTTCAGGGAGTAATCGATCCAGCAAAAGCATCTTTCCCGATTCCGTGACCAACGTCTCATTCACTGGCGTATTGTCGTCAATATCGAAGGGGTAGTAGAAGTTGTGTGGAGAATTGCAGCATTGCCGCAGCTGCATGATTGGATTCTGCAGCTTCTTTTGTGAGATCTCGCGCTTTGCGAGCGCAAGTGTCTTCTCTCGCGCGATCTGTTCCTCATCCTCCTCATCCGATACCTCACTGGGCGATGTCTGTTCCTCTTCGAGCTGTTTGAAGTATTTCGAATCAGAGACCTCCTCATAGGTCTGGGCTTTTTTAGCCTTGCGAGAGCGACCTGTAGAGACTTTGGACGTTGCAGGGGTCGAGGCGCGGCTCGATTTTGCGCTCTTATTCGGCGTGGTATCTTCGCCGGTCGCCTTGCGTTTCTGACTGATGCTCCTTGTGCTGTTTGGAGTTGTAGCGCCACTAAGGCTCTCGACCATTTTGTTTTCCAGGAATGCCCGGCTGTTACCCTCAAGAATTTCTTGATACAGATCTCGCTGAGTCGCAGTCAGTGGGGCATAAAGAACATACTCTCGCTTCTTTGGCAACGACGTCTCAACATCAGCTTTGACGCGACGCAGAAGGAATGGCTTCAGGATGGCATGCAGGCTCGTGACGAGGTTCTTCTGTCGATCCTCTGACAAAATTTGATCATGACCACCCTTGTCCTTGAGAGCACTAAAGTCGAACCAGGACTCAAACGATTCCAGCTTGTCGAAAATGCTTGGCATCAGGAAATGAAGCAAAGACCATAGCTCAGACAGATTATTTTGGAGCGGTGTCCCAGTAATCAGCAGTCGATTCGCTGATTGATACGACTGTAATTCGCGAATCAAGCGACAATTCAGATTCTTGATTCGATGACCCTCATCAATGATGATAAATTTCCAGCCATAATGGGCGAGAAACTTTCGATCGTTCATGCAGATCTCATAACTTGTGCATATGACCGGAAACTCAGGACTGCCGGGGGTCCGAAGTCGCTTGCGTCGCATCTCCTCGCGCTCTTGTTTGCTTCCGTGGTAGAGAAGAACAGGAATACTGGGTGTCCATTTCTTGAACTCTGCGACCCAATTCGATGTTGTTGAAAGGGGTGCAGCGATCAAGAATGGCCCATTCACGCCCTTCTCCCTGAGGAAAGCCAAGAAAGAAATGGTCTGGATGGTCTTACCAAGTCCCATTTCGTCTGCCAAAATGCCATTGAGGCCATTCTCATACAGAGAAGTCAGCCAGTCAAGTCCTTCCAGTTGATAGGTTCGCATTAGACCACCAGTGACCAGATCTGGTTGTTTGGCGGATCGCAGATCTTGCATGCCGATATCTCCTGGCTTGATGTTGGAGTCCTTAGTCTCCTCTGCTAGTGCCTCCGAGATGGTGGTTGTTCCAGCCTGGGCCTCAATCTTTTCTTTCTTGATGTAATCAGTGATTTTACCTGCCTTGGAGGCCTTGCTTGGCCGCCCACGTCGTGGTAGACTCTTTTGAGGCGAGTTATTCTCGTCTTGGGTGTTGGGATCATCGACAGCAGTTGCTCCAGCTCTCGTGGCTCTCTGCTGACTCGCTTGAGCGGCCTTGTCAGCCTTCTCCTCTTGCTTTTGCGCCCGCGCGCGACTCTTGTCGTCTTTCGCGGTCTGAGCTTCTTCCTGCTGCGTCATCTGCTGAAGCATAATAGCCGAATACAGTTTGCTTTGGCTGAGAAGATACTCGAGTGCCTTGTACTTCGAGTCAACCACATCTTTGCCACCCTTCAGGTCTTTCTCACGCTCGGCGGCCAATCGTCGATCGCGCTTTTCGTCTTGCTTCTGTCTCGCTGCAACCATGCGCGCCTCCTCTTCCTCCATGCTTTTGGAGGGAGCGTCCTTGCGATTTTGAGGTTCATCTTCTATGGAAGTTGGAGGAGTGCTGCCGGTAGAGGCTTCAGTGGCAGATGGCATGATGGCTGTCGACAATTCGTTGACCAACACGATCCATGTAATCACACCAAGTCTTAACTGAAGACCACTTGTTCCAATAATGCGAGTTTCTTTCTTTCTGACCAGAAATTCTAATGTTTGGCCATCTCTTAATAAATGCGAGAATCGCGATTGCTGGCGGTGCAGAAACCCACATTTTAGACGCGTCCAATGAAATGGATGACGCACACGCGTAGAGTGATCCGGCGCGGAAAGTGCTCCGCTCGCTTCAAAGAGAGGGTTCTCAAGCGTGTAGTGCGCGCCAATCAATTCCAAGGCGCAACCAAGCTAGATTGATTCCCGCTTGCGTCGATGCAGCCTTGAACAAGAATCGCCAGCAAAGCTCCACATCAAAGTAGGCGGCTTGACCATCGCATTACAAAACTACACTGTATGAGTCGCACAGCCTAATCGATTCGAAAGCCGCACTCTACACGGTTCCATTCTCCTCGAAGGATATTCATGGGCGCTGCAAAGCGAATGTCTAATGGCGATGTCAAACCAGCGTCCACCGGGCCTTCAATGATTTCGTCTGTCGCATCCACCACCGTGGTCAACGCCCCGATAGGTCCCCACCCGAGTACCATACGCGTCTCAGCACCCTATTTGACCCAGGCTGCCATCGATGCGCGCCTTTTACTTTCACCGAATACCAACAGCGTCACCTCCAGCCTAGACGCGCAAGAGCGGAGCCTGGCCGAAGCCCGAGAGGACAACGTTCGACTGCAAGGCGTGTCATGGCTGGACAATGTGAGACGCGCGCTTCAACTGCCGGTCAGGACATATACGACAGCATGCGTGTACTACCACAAGTTTCGTCTGGCTCATCCAAACTTTGAATACAACTGGGCGGATGCAGCAGCGGCGAGCTTGCTCACCAGCTGTAAGAATGAGGATACACTGAAGAAGAGCCGGGACATCTTGGCCGCTGCTTATAATCTCAAGCAGCCTGCTGCACACGAGCTGGTGGGTGCTGATGATATCATGTTTGAATCTTCGAGCAGGGTCGTTATTGGACTTGAGCGGCTTGTATTAGAAAGCGGTGCATTCGACTTCCGGAGTCGATCGCCGCACCAAGCCCTGGTCAAGATTTCGAAGGGCTTGTCCTCAAACCTTTCCGAAGGCGACAGGCATGAAATGCAAGAAACCTCCAAGCTAGCCTGGACAATCTTGACTGACATCCACCGTACTTTCGCACCGCTCAAGCAAACCAGCGCGACATTGGGTCTTGCCTGTCTTGAATTAGCTGCCCACCTACGCGATGGCACATCTGGAGAGAATACATCAGCCGTCCGTTCCTGCATACAAGAAATCAATCTTCAAACCTGGCACACGACAAGACAAGAAGTCATGGAGACACTTCTGGACGCTCTGGACCTGTACACCCATCACACTCTGTTGACCATTCTTGGGACACGGTTCTCTTTGGACGAGTTTCTGAGAATCCGTTTGACACTCAACAAAGAATGCACTAGTGCTGGTTTGCCGCGGTACACGGCTGCCCAGCCAGGCTCACAGGAGGCGGGCATTGCAACAGCAAACACGTTACGAGTTTCGAATGGCCACCCCACCCCAGTTTCTCCACCCCAGCCCGGACAGAATGCGCAGCAGAATGCTGGCGGTATCCCAACACACCCTATTCCGGAGGGTGGTGGCACACTTCGCTTCATGCTCAACCCTCAACGCGCCGTGGACGAGAAAGCCGAAGTCACTCGATACTACGTGGAGGAGTGGGAGGAATATGAGGAAGAGATTGAAGTGCCTCTTGCTCGCCCACGCTCGCGAGACCGAGACCGCGAGTCTGATCGGTACGAGCATGGGCGCGGATCTGACGATCGGCGTGGCTACAGAGATGACCGTGACCGGGAACGAGATAGGCTTAGAGAGCGAGAGCGAGAAGCAGAGCGAGAAAGGGATCATCTTCGTGACAGGAATCGGAGCAGGCGATATGACGACCGAAGATACGATGATCGTGACCGCGATCGTCGCTTTGATGGGCCAAGAGAGAGGGACGGGCGCTACTATGAGGACGATGTGCGCCGCCGAGGTAGGGATGATCGACGGTAAAAATCCAAAACTTCCAACGGCCCTTGTGGAAATCAGCACATTCTACGCATTCGTCGTGATCGTGAGCTAATGAGAAGTGCTTATATTCATTGAAAAAAAACTGAAGTAATTCTTTATTTCATCGAGACACTACAAAGTTGAAATGTGAAACCTTGTCGATCTCGTCGTGCCTCATCACCCATTTCCTTGAAATTTTCTCGACAACCTGCATTAGTACGAACATCTTCATGACATTATTGCCAAGTGCGATAATTCGTAAGACAGGATGTCTAAACCCAATACAGCAAAGGCAACCCGAATAAATGCCCTTACAACTTGTCGTAGTACTCGGTGTACGGGGGCACATCGGGCTTGAGACCCTTGCGCTTGCGCATATCCACCACGATCTTGCCCGGCTGCGAAGTGGGATCGATGGCACTGCCACCGGGCAGGACCTGCCAGTGGTCGAAGACGGATTGAGGGAAGGCCTGGCCACCAGTAGCAGCACGAAGATCTGCGTTGAAGCCGAAGGATTCGTTGACGGGCAAGTAGGCCTTGATGTTGAAGAGGGGCGTTCCTGGACGCTGAGCCTCTTCGAAAACGTGACCTCTTCGTCGGGTGAGGACACCGTAGATGCCTCCCATAGCCTGCTCCGGAACCTGGATCTCAACCAAGAACATAGGCTCGAGGAGGGCAGGATCCGCGAGGAGCGTCGATGCGTAGAGCACGCGACGAGCGGTAGGGATAATCTGACCACCACCACGGTGGATGGCATCGGCGTGCAGGGTGACGTCCATGATGTTGAAGCGAATGTTTCGCATCGGCTCCTCGGCAACGGGACCTTCCTTGGTAGCCCACTGGAAGCCAGAGGCGAAGGAATCCTTGATTTCGTTCAAGTACTGGACGGCCTTCGTCTGGTCGACAAGCAAGTTGGCACCATTGGTGTCCGGGCCGAAGCACCAAATCTTACGAGCATCAGTGACATCCCAGCCGTGGTCATCAGCGAGGATACGGGCACGGGCCTTGAAGTCGTCACGAGGACCGATCTTGCCAGACTCGATGTCCTTAGCGACCTCCTCCGACATGGGAGTGGCGACGACGTAGAGACGGTTGTGCTTGTTGGGCGACTTCGAAAGAGCAGTCATGCTAGAATCACCAGCAACGGTCTCACGGTACTGGACGACGGGGTCCGAGATTCGGAGCGGGACACCAGCGTGGTCTTCCTCAAGATCCTTCAAGCAGATCTCGAGATGCAACTCACCGGCACCGGCAACGACGTGCTCACCGGATTCGGAGATGTAGACGAGGACGCAAGGGTCCGACTTCGACAGACGCTTGAGACCTTCGACGAGTTTGGGCAGGTCGTTGGCGTTCTTGACCTCAACGGATCGCTGCACGACGGGCGAGACGGAGAACTTCATGACCTTCAGGTTGTGCGAAGTCTCAGAGGTGGTGAGGGTACCAGACTTGAGCAAGAACTGGTCAATACCGACAAGACCAAGAATGTTACCAGCCGGAACATCCTCGATGGGCTCGGTGTAGCGGCCCATCATCAGAATAGTCCGCTGGATCGACTTCAGGAACATGTCGGTCTTCTGGCCGGGGACGTAGTTGGGGCCCTGAATGCGGACCTTGAGACCGGAACGAGCAGTACCAGCGAAGACACGGCCGAAGGCGTAGAAACGACCCTTGTCGGAAGTCGGCACCATCTTCGAGACGTAAAGCATGAGCGGGCCCTTCGCATCGCAGTCGCGGATGGCAATGGCAGACTCATCGTCGTGGGGACCTTCGTAGAGGGTCTCCATACGGTAAGCCTGGGCAGCCTTGGGGGAAGGCAGGTGGAGAATCATCATCTCCAGAAGAGCATCGGCAGCAGGCAAGAACTTGCGCATCACGACCTTGAGCAACTGCTTGCCCTCGAGCGACTTCTCTTCTGTCGAGAGCTTGATGTCAAGCTTCTCGAGCACCTTGGGGATCTCCTCGGTCTTGAAGTTCATAACCACATCGAAGATGCGGAAGATGGGGTCCAGACAGAACTGGTTGAACGCACGCTCAAGCTGCTTGCCCTCGTGAGTTCCGTTCTTGGTCCACTTCTTGGTGTGGGGGTTGAAGAAAGAGTCACCCTGCACAAAACTGATTAGTTGATGAAATTAAAAGGCAAACGGAAAGCAGGGAGAGCATACCCAGATACGCTCCATCATCTTGTTCTTGTCAACACCAAACTTCTTCGCGTACTTGGCAGCGAATTGACGGATGGTAAAAGCCCAGCCGTGGAGACCGGAACCGAAAGCGATGGTACCCTTGTCGGGGTACACCTGGACATCACCAAGAATCTTGTCGAAGTAAGTGGCGATGACGACGTTCACGGACTCAATCACACGAGCGAAGTTCTGGTACAGGTCCTCCTTCGAGAGCTGAAGTTCGAGCAGGGCACGGTCGACCTTGTTGATGATGACGACGGGCTTGATACGCTCACCAAGAGCCTGTCGGAGCACAGTCTCAGTCTGGACACAGACACCTTCAATGGTATCGACGACGACAAGCGCACCATCGGTAACACGAAGGGCTGCAGTGACTTCGGAGGAGAAATCGACGTGACCGGGCGAATCGATCAGGTTGATCAGGAAATCCTGCTTCTGGGTCTTGTTCTTCTCTCCGACAATATCCTTGATGTCCTCCGGGTCGGGGAGCTTGCCGTACAGCGAGATGGCGGTCGACTTGATGGTGACACCACGCTCTTGCTCATCCGGGCGAGTATCTGTGAAACGGGCCGAACCAGCGTTCTTGGCCGAAATGATACCAGCTCGCTGGACGAGTGAGTCGGTCAGGGTGGACTTGCCGTGGTCGACGTGGGCAATGACGGACATGTTCCGGATGTTGACCGGGTCGTCCATGAGACCACGGATCTCCTCGACCGTGAAGCTGGAGGTATAATCGTTAGCTCATTGTGCTATTGTCTGGCGACTTACAAATGACTGCGCTATTGCCGCCGAGAGTCGCATGGAGCTTTACTTACTTCACCATTTTGGCGGTATTGTATGCTATGAAAAAGTCTTCGACTGTTGTGTACACGAGGACTCGATTGCCCCGCTTTCAAAGTGCACACTGGCACAAGACGACCTCTGCGAAATTGTCGGCCTGGTAGTATAATTGATTAGTTGCTGGCAGTCACCGTCGAAGGGGTATATATACCTCGTAGGCGGGTCGGAAATAGCAGTGCGAGGTAGAGAAGGGAGAAGAGGAGGATCAGAGGACCTTCTCTGAAAGCGTTCGTCTTCGCCTCCGCTCAGATTTGGCTCGAGAAACAAAAAATCTGGTGGGGCTTTTGCCCGCACTAGTCCATTCTCGGAATTGAGGGGACTCCCATGGAGGAAATACTCAACACGTGATAGTCACGGGACCATCGTGCACCTCTCGGCCAGTGGTTACAACCAGACTGTTGCCCGTTGCATGGTCCAGGAAAAGACATCTGACTCGATGAGTCGAACGCGGTGTTGAACATCGTCCCGTACGATATGTCGGCTCGGGCGTGCTTTGACGGCGACCCGACCTGGACCGCACCCTATTGGACGTTGAGGGCGGTGGCTCGATTGGGTAAAAGCGCGAGTCTCCGCCTCACGCTCGGCCCACCGTTAATTAACGGCAGAGGAACTGCATACGAATAATTATTAATCGTAGATAGTTGACAAGACCATGAAGCAACGCTGGCATTGCAGCGAGTGGTTTGGATGTATTTCAACACGAAATTACCCTACGATGTGCCCAAGATCCGTTCATAGGCATCCTCCACCTCCTTACAGACCTCCAGCAGACTGACAATTATGATCTGATGAGTGATGTGTGGGAGGCGTTCCCTTTGCAACCCTATCCACTCCAATGGCGGTGTTGCCTCACCCATGTCGCGAAGTTGAGGGGTTTCTATTATCGGCTCCGCAAGGGCGTGATATTCGTAACGTGATTGTGGCAAGCTGATCTCGGCCGTGATCTTCTCCTGAGATGGTCCTTTGATGCCTGCGCCTTGATCGTCCTCTGCATTTGTCGATTGTTGAGGCTCAGCGACGATCTTGACTGCAGATTTGCCCAGAGCTTTGCCAAGCCGTGATGATAATGCACGGGAATGTGTGTCCCACATCCCTTTGATGATATTGATACGAGCGAGGTTCCAGCCGACATCAATCTTGCCTTCGAATAGGCTTTTGAAGATATAATCGACAACCTTCGAATCAGGGTGTTGCCATGTCTGCATTGAAGCAGTTACTTGAGGTACACGTAGGATCGTACCGCCTTTGGCATTTACACCATTGCTGATGATTTCGTCGACCGATACATCTAACGCTTTAGGAACATTGCTGGCTTTTCTGGCAGATGCTAGACCCACTTGGAGCTGGCCCAAAGTCATACCGAGGCCACTCGTAATTTTACCTTGTTCCAGGCCGACAGCAAAGCGAGCTTGAATGTTGCTTGCTTCTAATTTAAGCATCTGACTGTCGAAGAAGGTATTTGGATAGACGCCAAGATTGACGGAACCAATCATGACGACAACATCAGTATGCAGAGATATGATGCTTTTGCGTATCCTGCGGGGCAATTCAAGGCTTTGTTGAGTCGATGAAATAGCCTTGGCTGGGGTCGCGGTACTTTGGCGGCGCAACTGCTTCTCTAGATCCCTTAAAGATTGCACATAAGCCGCTTGCTTCTCGGAGATCAGGCGTTCGAAGGCCTGATATAGAGCCAACGCCTGCGCAGAGCTGGTAGTTGTGCAGAACACGTATGCTTTCTGGCAATCTAGAACAGCAACGAGGCGATCTTGCGTGCTGTCATGCGCCTCGCGCACATTGTACATCAAAAAATCAAATTCCTCAATGTCCCCAAACGCGAACGGTTGGTAATCGAAAGCTGCCTTCGCGCGGAGTCTGTGAAAGCCGATGGAAGCTTGTATCAGTGGAGTCCTCCGAACGGTTGCATGGGCGCTCTTTTCCGACCAGCGAATTGATGTGCGGATACCGAGTTTGCTGAGTGAGACCAAGCCACTCATCCTTCCGGTACTGTCGATAGCCATTTCATCAAGGCCGATGCAGAGATTCTGCTCCCAATTCGAGGTCTTACGTTGCGATGCCCACAGATTGTGTATTGTGAAAGATGATTTGCCGATATTTTGCCCAAGATCGATTGCCACGGCGAGGTTGGAGATATGTACGGTGGCGCTCCAAGGGAAGGACGCGGCTGCTGCAACTGTTCGGTACTTCTGTGCAAAATCCTCTTCTGGTCGTGCCACTGACGTGCTTGGATCTTGTGGTTGAGCTGGCGTCGAAGCGCGAATCTCTGGCGGCAGCCAAATCTCTCGGAACAGTAGCAGATCTTGTATTTGCTTACCGTTGACCGTGATACGCGTTGGGTTGACATTCAGTATGGCAGAGATACCGGGAGTCCCCGACAGGTGCTTGTTGTTCATCGCAGAGAAGACGATGCTGTCCATCTCGAATCTGAAAGTGGGATCTCGAGAATACACATGCTTGACCTGTGCTGTGAGCTTGGTCATTACCGCGGATGTGGCAAAGAACTGGTCATGGTCGTCAGTATCGACAGTATTGATGGCGAAGTAGAAGTCCTGCAGTGATGCATTTGCGTCAACTTTGACTATCGGTTGGCAACTCAATGCAAATTCCTGGCGAGCGACGCGGAAACCGATGTCGACTTTCGTTCGTCCAAAAAGTTTCGATGGACTGGCTGTAATGATGGAATCTTCCTCGAATAGTTTCTGTGATTGATCGATTCCAGGATTGTTCTCTGTCGGTTTCCTGTCTCCATGTTCTTGATTCTGAGCCTGTACAATCCCCTTGATGCTGTCCGTGATCTCAAGAGCCAGCGGAACGACGTTGGGCAGGAGCCTATTAGAAGAAGCACTAATGAAAATCTCAGCATTCACAGTTGGCCGGCTACCCGAGGAGTTGTACTGCAATTTCAGTGAAATTCCAGGTGTGGTCAAGCTGCTGTGCATTGCCGCACCTTCCGAGGAATACTGGCCGTATTTGCCAGACGCAGAATTGTTTTGTTGCGGTGATTGCGGTTGGGCGTACAGTATGGAAGCTGAAGTTTGCAGCACTGTACTGGAGCCTTGTATGTATACTATGGCACCAGCAAACTCGGCGTCTACTAGAAGGGACTCGAGGTGCTTTACGTCAAGTACTCCAGATCGAGGGGCTCCGGAAGCTGTCGGTGTTGACCGCCATGTTGTGGTCCCAACTTTATATCTGGTAACGGCAGATTCAATTGATCTTTGGACAGGATTCAGGAGCGAGGGAAAACTAGTCTCGAGTTTCACATCAAGAGGTTTCCCAGTCGCCTTGAATGCCAGGCTTCGGCTCTTGTCGCGCGACCAGTAAGCGACGCTGAAGGCAACTTCTGGAAGCAGCGCGGAGTTCAATGTGCGAAGATTCTTGCTCGACGATTCTCTGCTGTCAAGCTGAAGGCGCACGTCTTTCAGAGTCAGCCCGGCCTCGTTCCCTTTGCGAGTTGCGAGCTCAATGCTGGCGATGGAAAAGCTCAAGTCGTTAGCTGGACGATCTGGTTGAATCGCCAACGACTGATCCACTACCCATACTGCGTTTATGTCCTGAAACTCCATCGTGGTTCTCACAGAGAGCAACTGCTCGGGCGAGAATGCAAGGCTGTCATTGTTGAAATCAGTCCGGTCACTGAACCGATGAATCATGGTCCGTCGCCTCTCATTTCGCACGCGCCGCAAATACTCCATCTCCTTTGACAAGTCAAGGTGACGAATCTCATCCTGCAAATAGTTGACAACGTCAACTATGGTTGCAGCTGTGTCAGGATATGCTCTGATTTGGAGCCCGTTGCTTCGGACATTGAGTTCGCGATGAACGGACCCATCGGGATCAGTGACTTGGTCGAGATGCAAGTAAATCCCCATGAGTACCTTCCCGCAAGCTCGGATGCGCCGCGGCTCTTTGATGCATAGATCAGCACCAATATCTTGAATTTGCATGCGAAGGCGAGGAACTAGCGATAATTTTGAAGTACCTTCGACACTGTTAGTTGCAGTTGCATGGACGGCTCCAATGCCGAATTCAAGATCGGCTCTCGAGCCATTGGTGATCTTGGAGGCAGCTGCAGCGACTCGTATGCCCATTAATGCAAAACGAACATCGTAGACAATTTGCGTCACGTCCTTCTGTCTCTCTACAATGGGCGGTTTTTGATCCGGACTCAAGGATCGCACATGCTCGCGAATGTCGTCTACACCGGCGTTTATTGCAGAAATGACGTTTTGCACTTCGGACTGTGTCAGAATATTCGCAATCTCAATGAATGCTCTGGCCTCGATTTCAACCTTGTCCACTGTGGTCGCCACGGAAATGGACGTTAGTTCTGAACCTATCTCAAGCCCAACATGGCCGTTGATAGGAGGCACGTCCAGAATGCCTGAGACGTGGGTATTGTTGCCCGATGTGTTGACAAACACGTGCTTTTGAAGACCGACATCGAAATCGATGCTAAAAGTTTGATCTTTTTGGAGATTTGGCGCAAGGCGGAAGCTAATCGCTCTGCCCTCCAATCGGTAATTGAGGGACTGTAAGAGCGAAACGTCGACTTGCATGTTCCCAGCAAGAACTGCGACATGCACCTTAGGAGAGTTCGTCGTGGAGGTAGATGGTTCTGCGGCAGAAGGTTGTTCTTTGGAATTTGCCGTGTGTGCTACCGCTGCAGACGGGAAGGTCGCCGCCAGACTTCGAATCCGTGCGATCTCGTCGACCACTACCGTGTCAATAGCTCGTAAGATTCCGGGCACTTGTTCGGTAATTGCGATCTGTAGTTTATTGTAGGCGACGGCAACAGTCACGGTACTCGCTTCCTTCAATCCTGACGCTGGCTGCAGATGGTCAATACACAGACTTGGAGATGTGATACGTGTCATCCAGATGCGATTTGACGGGCCATGCAATTCAGTGATTAAAGTCTCGAAATTGACGATGGCATTAGTACAACGACCGAGGATATCGCTGGCCCGGGTCGTCGTGATCAGCGACATCTTCAAATGATCGCCCTGGGAAATGTGTCTCAGGTTGAGGCTTGCAATTGTGATACTTCCGGATTCGGTGGAGAGAACGACATGCAGTTCGTGTCGAGATAGTCCAGACTCTCCACCAAAATCAGTTGCTGGGGCTTGGTCGCTCCTTGGCACTGGCGCCAGACTCATGAGGTCGACTATCTTGGACGCTACATCTTCAGCAATTGAAAAGAGACCCCAGTTGACTGCAAGCGATATTGAGCTTGTATGTACTTGCAGAGTTGTCTTTGTCCTGGTGTTGTCATCTACGAGCATCAATCCTTGTGGAAGTCTGGGCGGTATCATCTCGAACCCGACCGATGTCTCTTCAAGCCCAAAATTGCTTGTGCCCGCCGGGGTTTCAATGGAGACATTGACACTTTCAGTTTGGACAGTCAGGCTTGTCGGTTTTGATTCGGATTCAACAATCTTGCCAGCGACCTTCTCGCCGAAGGCACGTAGAAAAGCCGTAGTCTGATTGACGTACGGAACATCCCAATTGCGCCAATGTGTCCAGTCTTCGGACATTGCCTTCTGCATGAGTCTAATCTTACGACCTCCGAGCTTTTCTTTGAGATTCTCAAGTGTCGACGCGGGCAATTGGCTCAGAATGCAGCGCAGGCGGGCGAGGACTTTCCACGAGTCTTGATTGCGAAAGTGATTAGGATAGGCTCGCAATACATAGACCATCTTTGTCATGAATGGTGGATCGGCAGCATTCTCGCTGTAGCGAGCCAATGTCGATGTCAAAAGTTGAATGCGGGACCTGTCATCTAAGAATATCTGCTCAAACTCGGTCGCTATGTTGTTGATGAGGGGTGCCATTCGAAGAACGACCGCGATCAAATATTTCGCCTCAGCTCCCGCAATTCCGAGAGAAAGGTGTCGTACCGCCAAGTGGAAAGCATTGCTTCTTGCCAATCCCGCCCACAGTAGGACATCGGAAATTGAGAGCTTGACTGCAGCAGGCAGTTCGTGCCTACCTTGTACATGGCACAGGGAGAACTCTGCATCCTGTAATGTACCGTGCATAGCCACAGCTGAAGGCTCTCCGAATATTGTGCCTTGCGTTCGAGATCTTACCAGAAAGCCAACCTGTTTGAGCTGGATATTAACTTGGTCATGATCTGGCTTTTCGCCATTCACTTGTATCAGTCGAAGATGCACAGCAGGAAGATTTGCTTGAATCTCTAGTTTCTCTTTATGCCTGTGCACCTCGGCCTGCTGATCCTGGATGGAGGTCATGACATCCACTTGGAAAGTGTCGAGAACGCTCTCTGGCTGATCGGGCAAAATTGTTCGTACAAGTTCTGCAATGCTGTGTGCAAGATGGGGTTGTACAAAGCCCTTGATGCCCGGTAAAATGTCTAAAAAGACGCTCGTGGTTTCAAAATCATGGTTATCATCCGGTTGATCCTCCATATCGAGATCGAAGGCTTCTTCTAATATGAAGGGCGGCGCACCCTCTGAAAGAGATCTCGGTACGTGCGATTTGTCTAAGAGGAGTGTCTCGAGAGGGAACCGAGGTCCCGTGTATGGGCTGGAGTAAGCCATACTTGAGGGCTGTAAGCCTGGAATTGACCCAATATTTTCGCCCTTTCGTGTTTGTGTTACATGCTCGTTGGGAGCTACAACATCCCGAGAATCAATGGAACAGGACTCAAAGCTTCGCTCTGCTTTGGTTTCCTTGTCTTGACGGACACCTGCGACCATTGGTTCTTGAAATCGTGACGAAGCTGGACTTGTCGAACTTGATGGTTTCCCCCTCAACGCAGTATGGCCGTAAGATGGATTTGTCGTGACATGATTTGCTACAAATCGCTGGAATCCAGAGCTGGCCGCAGGGTCCAAGAGGGGAACAGGTATGGTTGGACACTGTATTGCTGCTGGTCCACCGGGAGGATCAGAAGAAACATGGTCAATTGCCGAGAAACTTGCCCTGCGAAGGAAAGTAGCCCTATGAGTACGTGCATCACTGCGCCACAGATGAGCTTGTTGATTGGACCGTTCCGAGACGAACTGTCGCTTTCGACCCGCGATATTCACTCTCACACCGGTCTGTATAAAGGCATGCGTTGTGACTGGCCTGTTCTGTTTCGATAGCTCTCGCTGTCGGGCAGCGGTTTCGATGTCTGCACAGGCGACCGTAAGTCTCGGAGCAGTGACTGTGACGCGCTGCGAGAATATATCGCCAGCCAAATCGCTGGTGTCAACTCGGATGGGATCCGCTGCGAGCAGGAACGCGTCACAACCGGCACGTATCCAGAGCTTGACATGGTCTGTCTGGACATGGACAAATGTAGCATCATGCACAACCAAGGGGGAAGTGATTGGAAGTGCATTTTCGGCGTCTGCCATGGTGAAGACCAGTGCCTTGATAGCTGGGACCAGCTGTTGAACGAATCTCGGCGACAGTTCCCCAGAAAGCTTTCCGACATCAATGTGCCATTGGCTGACATAAGATATCTCGTCTGGCGGAAGACCGAAAGCTCGATGGCCGTTTAGGTCCAGATTCGCAAGATACATCTGGGCGGAGGACGAATTGTTGATTGACGAGTGATCATCGGCTTGAGTTGTTGTCCCGCCGAAAATACTGACGGGGGCCAGATTCAGTCCCATGTCCAAGTAGTAGCTGGTAACGCGAAGGTCAAGATCAGCGTGGGGCAGTTCCAGACGCACATGTTCGTCACAAGAGTAAATATTAGATGGCAATTTGATTGCAGCGTTCTCCACAACAATGCACAAAATGACATCGAGCTCGTTGGAAACTTTTGGTTTTGGGAACGTCGCCGTCGCAACATTGGCCTCTTTGATGGTCTCGCCGGAGGTTTGAAATTCTTCCAGAGTCTTGAAGTGCAGATAATCACCAAAATAGTTGTCCTTGATGTTGATAAGCTGCCGTAGAAAGAAACCGTAAGCCGCTATGGTCAGGCCTGTCCCTACGAGATCCATCCGGAGAACGTCGGTCAACGGAGTCGGAGACATATTCTGATTAGCGTCGAAAGAGCCATTCAATGTTAGCTTGGAAAGTGTAGCCATCTGCTTATCCTTGACAAAGGTGGCCAGGGTGCTTTTCGGTGGACTTAGAAGACGCATTTGCAATTCTTCGGCAAGCACATCGAAAAATATCTCGCTTCGGCTGGGCTGATAGTGTTGCAGAGGAATCTCGAGGTTTGCATGCAATTCGCCTTGTAAAGTGAGGAAGTCGTTCTTATCAGGATCTGAAGGATCGTTGATGATGTTTGCATCGTTCACATTGAGAAATATGCAAAGATTGTTGAAAGTCAGGTCCAATGCGTAGATGAACGGCACAAAGGTATAGAAGTCAGACTTAGAACCCGATGCCCAATCATCGACGAGATCGATGATGAGAAATAGATGATCTCGGAGGATGAAAAGCTCCAGATCGTTGCAGACGATTTTGAAAGGCCATTTGCGAAGACTGTTCCATGTGAGGGGATAAGACAAGTCGGCTTGAAGACTTAGCGAACTCGACCTCCAGAGGAGGCCATGGTTCACGCTGCTGGACATCTCGATGGCTTTGGCATCGACATCAAGCGTATTCCGGAAACCGTCCGAACGTGCGAGCATGTCCATATTGTAATTTACCACAGCATCACTTTTCACACGGATATCTAGCCAGCCATATGGTCGTGCATCTGCGGCGGCAGCGCCAGGCTTCGCTTTGGCACGTTTGCCATGCTTGCGACTGCCGAAGATGTTGTAACTTTCCGGATGACCACTCCGTGTTGCTCTATGGTCGGCTACAGTGTTAGCCCGGCCTGCCCAGCGCACATCTTTGGATTGTTCGCGAGTGGGGATGCGCAAAGTCACATCCTCTTCGACAATGACAGAGATCTTGAAGCGCGTGGCTACTCGCGTTTCTCCAGGCGAGAGGCGTTTTGCGGCAGCACCGTCGACGCAAGCGGCAGGGAAAAAGACATTTTGGAGAATGATACGCTGTCGGTCAGCCCATGGTCCATAGACGACCTCACCCCCGTAAACGCTGAGTTCCATTCCATAATCTGGAGGCTCTGATCCGTTGACATAGCTGGCGTCGGTGGGTTCGACCAGATACTGGCCTTTCGGCGCTTCGCTTGTAACGTAGCCTGGAACGTCCCAGAAGAAGCGCATGCTCACTTTTGGAACATCCACCAATTGGGATGCTTTTGCATACTCAACCTGCTGCCACTCATCCCCATCTTCATTTGCTCCATCATCCGTATATCGAGCCAATCCGTGCCACTCATTCTTCTCTGCAGACAAATCTCCCTCGACAGCTTCCCTGCCTGAGCCAATCGTCTTCAAGGAGACCGCTCCAACAGACGCTGCATCATCTCGTGTGCTGCTCCGTGAAAACAGACGCCGGATTGTGGAGAAAGGACGACGAGCTGCGACCGTAACATCCGCTAAAGAAATGGTAGAGCCAGAGGCGACGTGAAGTTCGCCCTTGATTATCCGTTGCGCTGCGTCTGTCTGCAGCTGTTTGAAATCAACATTGGGTTTGAGCGTGACATTGACATCCTCAAAATCGAAATTGAAGAGCTGCTTGTAAAGATCGAGAGGCCCAGCTTTTGCAGCATCGAATATCCCGACCGACTTTTCAATCTTAGCGACAATGACGCTGGTAGTGTTTTCATTTCCCAAGGCAGCAGACGCACGCTTGCACTCTATCTTAATCGGAAAAATTCGCAGAAATGCCGGCAGTTCGAGTTTGGGCTTATGATCGCCACTGGCTTCTGTAGCGCGCGTATCTGTCTTTTCTGGCTCGGATCCGAATGAATCTAGTGGATCGCTGGTGTTAGGTACACCGGTACCATTTTGCATCTCTGGCACGGTTGTGCCCTGGCTCTGTCGTGAAGTTGCCTCAGCCACACCATCATACTTCGGACTCTGGTTATAAATGAACGCCTCGACGCCGGAGACTTTGACCGAAATCCGACAAGGGAGTTGTTGCAAAATTTCCTCGTCCGCAATAGTTGCCGGGTCACCCTTCGAGCTCTTTCTCCTGCCATTGACTTCCTTGTCCTGCTCACCTTCTCCGGTGCTTGACGCCGGTGAATGCTTCGGTTGTGGTAATTCCTTGCTTTCAAAGATCTCCGCCTCTTGAACCTGGCGCAACCAATACCGCCAAGTTATGTGACCATCGTGGACGTAGACTGTGATGTTGTGAGCATGATAGCGAAGTCCTTTGAAGAAGACTCGTCCTCCGAGTAAGCTGATCTGCAGCGCGGATATGTCGATGTATGCCTGAAATTTATGCCACGTGTAAGCACGAATCGCAGATGAGACTACAGTCGCGAACAGGCGATTGAAGTAGAAGAGGAAGAACAAGCCCAGAATTCCAGTGAAAAGAACCTCAATCAGGAAAACCCAATTGAATCCAACGTCGGCCTGTAGGGGCTCTCCCTGCAACAGCGATGACATCGCAACGGTTGTCGAGATCTGTCACACACGGCGACGATATCAATGTCACTTCAGCCCATGGTATTGAAGAGAAGAGCTGGCGGCTTATGCCGTCAACTGGACGACTGCACTATACGGCGACGACGGCTCCTCGTTGCGTAGGCTCTTGCTATATGCCGGTCTCGATGCGGTCATGTTCAGATCCAGCAGTTCGATATGAGGTGTCTAGATTTGCGGGTTGTTACGGCGCAAACGTTGTCGTGATGGTCGCGAATCACAGTGGTGCAATGGTCCACAGAAGTCAACTTGGCTAGGGAAGCGCTTTTGACACCAGATGCGGGCTTGTGTCGCCTCGGTCGTGATGGTCTGGAAGACTCTAATTGCAAGATGCTGGATGTTCGACCAGACACTTCGATGTCACCAGTGTGCAATCTGGTGTGCGATCTGGTGTGTTCAGCCTGAGCTGTGGTGCATCAATGCGCCTTCGCTCGCTGGGCGTGCGGAGGAGAGGTTAGCTTCCAGTCGCGGCAGCGAGCACTGACGACAACTGTGACGCGCGAGGAAAGTCGCGAAATTATCGCGATTCCTCGTTCATTACGGAATACCGATTCATGAACGGAGTGTCAATCTTTCACCATCCGCAATCAACAGATTTACCTGTTACAGAACCCTCAATAGCCTGAGCTCTCGGCACATCGATAATCCGGCTTGCGGACCAAAACTCGGATTCTTCGTCGCAATCTAAGCTCCGTGCTTGCAGCCGGCGACAGCTCTGTCACAAGATCGTTCGAATTGCGCAGAGTGTTCACATCTACTGTGAATGCGGTCACACTTTTTGGCGCTTGGCCGCGAGCCTTTATCGTCGTCGCTGCCTTGACCATCGTCTCGACCCTTTTCCCCAAAATGCACATAGACGACCAAGAATCGGCATTGCTCAGGACGTGGGTGATCAAGAAACTCGAAAACATTTCCGATGCGGATTCGGATGTGCTAGCTGACTACGTTCTTGCGCTTGTCAAGACCGATGAGCCTACGCATATTGCCAAATTGGCATGTGTAGAGAACCTTCGAGATTTCATCGCCGACAATTCGCAAGCGTTCGTAAATGAGCTATTCGCCGCCATCGACACCAAATCGTACGACCCTTCGCGCCCAGCGCCACGTTTCCCGCCCAAATCTGGCTCCGCAGACGCCAGGAACAACCTGCTGAGTGCTAGGCATGATGCGCCGCAGCGACAGGCTAATGGTTCAAGAAAGCGAGGTTATCATGATTGGGACCGAGAGGCTGGTCAGGATGGCTCTAATGCAAACTTCGAGTATGGAAACCGGCCCCAAAAGCAACCTCGGAGGGGCGGAAGAGGTGGAGGAGATCGACGAGGGCCGAACGCTCCACCAGGTGCGCCTCGGTTTGGTATACCCGGGCTCTCAAATGAGCAACAGCAGCAGCAGGCGCTGCTCCAGATGCCTCCATTTGATCCCAACGATCCCGTTGCAGCATTCATGGCCATGCAACAGATGGTGAGTATGATGCCCGGTGGGATGGCTGCACTCGCTGGCGCACTGCCATCACAACCAGACGGTAGGCAAGGGCGGAGTCGCAATGGCCAAAGGTGCATAGACTATGATACGAAGGGCTTCTGTGCTAGAGGTGCGACGTGCCCGCATGAGCATGGTAACGAACAACCATTCCAGACTCATTCTGGTGCTGAATATGACCCAAATATGGCAGGGCTGCTCCATTTACAGCCAAATCGCACGGGCGTCGTCGATGCAGGTTCAAGGGAGCGATCACGAGGCGGACACAGGTCGCGAGGTCGCGGCCACGCGAACTCTCGCGGGGGCGGCAAACGCGCCGAGTTCTCCCAACATGGCCCACCGCATGATAGCAGTGCAACGACGATTGTCGTGGAACAGATTCCTGAAGACAAGCTCGAGGTAGCGGCAATCGAAGGATTTTTTGGTCAATTCGGCACCATCGAGGATATCCAATTACAGCCTAAGAAGCAGCTGGCAACAGTCAAATTCGACACACATGAGTCTGCAAAGAGCGCGTACGACAGTCCCAAGGTTGTGTTCGACAATCGCTTCGTCAAAGTGTATTGGTACAAATCTCAAAGTCGTGCTCGCGCATCGAGAGGTGGCTCCACAGCACGGAATCCTACGCATGCCTCGTCAAATGATGTCAAAATGGAGGAATTCGAACCAGTAGTGGATCAAGCGGAAGTTGCCAGACGGCAGGAGGAAGCGCAGAAGAAATTTGAAGAGGCCAAAAAGAAGCGTGAGGAACAGCAAAAACAGAAGCAGGACCTCGATGCAAAGCTGAGAGCCATCGAGGCTGAGCGTCATAAGATGGCTGCAATGCTTGCTCACAAGACGGGTTCAGAACCACCGCCACGACCCGAAGCAGAACAGCCATCTGGGACCGCACCGAATCCTGAAACGGAAGGGCTTCGTGCTCAGCTGGCGATGCTCGAGGCGGAAGCGAAAAGCCTCGGGATCGACCCCGATGCGCCGGCGGGCACTTCAACCTGGTCTGGATTTCCTCCTCGCGGGCGAGGGAGGGGCGCATTCAGAGCTCGTGGCAACCGTGGGGGATATCAGCCGTCCCACCGAGGCGGATGGGTAGGTGGAGCGGTCAAAAGGCTGGACAACCGACCGAAAGCCGTGTCTCTGACATTCTTGGATGGTAATTACGAGGATCACGATGAAGAGCTTCGGCAATGGCTTCTATTCAACTCATCCGAAACTGCCAACCTTACACAGCATCCTACGCAAAAGAATGTTGCTGTGCTGAGCTTTCCAGAACGATATCTGGGCGAGGTATTCATGCAAGCTGCTTCAGCGGCCGATTTCCCGATGGCTGGAAAATTCGAGCTCGCTTGGTATAAACCCGAACCTTTCAATGGCTCTGAGGGCGAATCTACAGCCCCTGGAAACCCGCCAAGCCTACCCACTGAACCTCAGACGAAGGACGTCGGAAGCAACGTCGCAGCTCCGGCGGCTACGAAAGAAGTGAACTACGATATTGCAGCCGATGATGATCTTTGGGGTTAGCGACTACGTATGCATCCCGCACGCAGTATACTCAGTCCAAAGGCACCACCATCATCCCAGCCCTCCAGCCACAAACGAACCAATAAGCAGGGTCGTTCGACGTGATAATACCAGCGTGGAGTTTCCATGATTACTGGCATCGTCATGAGCCTGTCGTCCTCCCGCCCGATAAATTCGCGAGAGAATGCTTGTATTACTAAGTTTCTGGTTTCATACCAATCCATGAGAATTGTTCTGACACAACGATCTTGATTTCCAGTAGGCTCGCTGATTTTCAGCGATACGTGGTCGACGCGCTATTCTCCCTTCTCGAAAACAAAAAGGGCTTCGTCTTTACCGGCGAAGCTACCAAGACATCAGTCCTGGTCTTGTGTTCCGCTGGTCATCTTTTGGTATCACGACTTACCTAGGCAACGGGATCTGCAAAACTTTGTGCCAAGTGGGCAGCTCTCTAGCAACCCACTGCGCTATCGTCTCATCCGCAAATGCGGTGAAACCATTGGTGTTCTGTGATCCAGCGCAGATGATCGTCCTCCCCTCTGCAAGCCTGTCAGTGTCCGCTCCGTCGCCTCTCTGAGATCCGATCGATGAGTCTCGGAGCAACTCACTGTAAGCCTTGATCGTCCGCGCCGTGAACTCGTGCCCCACGGATGGATACACCAGCAACAACACGGCATCCTTGCCGCCGCCGTTCTTGCCCAACCACGCGCCGCCGTCCGTCTCGAGCGTGTCGCCGACCCACATCGTCCGCCACTCGCTGACGCCGCTATCGATGGGGATCACCGCCAGCGGGGGCCGCGCCGCGGGCGCGCCGGGCATGCGGAAGCGCCGCAGCATGTACGTCCAGTAGCCGTTGCCGCTGCCAATGTCGAGGATCGGCCGGTCGCCGGCGATCTGCGCGATGTACGCCAGCGCGTCCCACGACGGGCACACGCAGCCGAAGTGGTGGTACAGCACGGGCAGCAGCGCGTGGCTAAAGCGTACCTGTGCCGTCGCTGGCTCGGGCCCCGCCCATGTCAGCATCTGGTTCGTCCAGGCCCAGACGTCGAGGTAGGGGTTGACGTGGGATTTGGAGCGCGGTATGGTGAGGTTCGGGTAGCGGTTGGAGGGGTCGTTCTGAGAGGTGGAGGGCGGTTGGTAAAGGGATTGCAGGTGCGTGGCGATCTCCGCACGGATCGAGTTCTTTTTCGCATTGGAGGCGAAGCCAAGCAGGGCCTTGGGGGTTTGCGTTGTTGGACGGAAGATGTCTGTGTAGGCGGCGATGTCGGCTGCAGTGGGTGCGGTTCTCTGGAGGAATATGGATTAGCATAGTGAATGATCACCATGAGAAATCGAGGGCTGTCGAGTTTTCAGTGGAGATCAATTGGATCGATGACATTGTGGATCATTCACACGGGAAGACCCCTAATGCCTACAAGGCTGATGACGATGCGGAACGATCAATCAAGAACCCCGAAACACCTACCTTCTCCTCCTCCACGTCCTTGTACCACGCATGCAGGCCACCCTGAGCGCCCATCTCGAGGTACGTCTGCGCCTGCAGCAGTGTCACCTCCGCCGTGGCCTTGTACGGGTAGTCATCGCGCGGGCTGAGGCCGAACGATTGGATGACGAACTTGCGGAAGTTGTTGTCGTAGGGCGGCGTCTGTTCGCCTTTGGCCCAGGCGTCGAAGTAGGCGTCCGGCGAGAAGGTACTCGAGCCGTCCGTTTGGGCTTGTTTCGGGATGGTCGGCATCAGATCGGTTCTAGCTTGGGTTGGTACAGAGCTCGTTTGATTTGCTGACCGTCGTCGTCGGGCCGAGAGTGAGTTTTGCTCGGCTTTCCCGGAGCTTATTATGCGTTATATGCAGCAATCTTGTCGATCACTGGCTGTAATTCTCCTGTTGTGCAACCTTCAAAGCCACTGTTTACTTCTTACTTGTCGGTGTTGTTGCATTTGAAATTCCGCGTGTGAGCCCCTCCACAGAGCGTCAGTAAGCGTCATACCGCCGCCCCACTGAACATTGAAATGATAGTCGTTGTCGCTCGAATGATTATTTGGACGGATTGTACATTTAATCGATGTTACCAGAGTGAGCTTGGCAGATTCAACCTCTAGAAAGCTCAGTCTACTCGATCTTTCACAGCGGCACTACAAACGCTTATAGACATTGGAAGTAAACCATGTCCTCGACACATCGTAACGTCTAGGAAACAGATCCCACCCTATTAATTACGATGCCGGACTCGGCGGCAACGGCCCCGTCGCCCACAGCGTCCGGTTGCTCCCCAGCACAAACTCCATCGTGCCCCCCTTCGCGAACACATCCTCCCACGTAACCCACGACTGCGTCCACGCCCGGCCATTGACCCGCAAGCTCTGCACATACGGCGCGCTGACGCGATCGCCGCCGATCGCCGTGATGCGCAAAGTCTTACTCTCACCATCACTCCCATCCCCCAGCGCCAGGGTCAAGTCGCGGAAGAACGGCGAGCCGACGAGGAACACATTCTGGCCCGTCATCGGGTACAGGCCGAGCATGTTCCACAGGATCCAGGTCTGCATGGCGCCGGCGTCCGAGTTGCCCGGGATCCCGCCCGTGCCGGCGCCGTAGTACGCGAGCGCGGCCTGGCGACTGTAGTACACGGAGAGGTCCGGCCGGCCGGCGTAGTGGAAGAGGTAGGGCGTCGTGAAGGCGGGCTCGTTGCCTGGGTTGAAGAGCGTGTGGTTGTAGGCGGCGTTGCCGGCGGAGTAGACGCCGGGTTGGAAAAAGGTCTCGAGGCGGCGGACGAATGTGGCGGGGCCGCCGGCGAGAGCGATCAGGTGGGAAATGTCGTGGTGGGCGTTGAAGGAGTAGGACCATGGGAGGTCTTCGTAGTAGCTGGATTGGAGAGGTAAGCGTCAGCAAATGCGGCACTCGTTGCATGCGAGGGCGGAGTGTTAGTGTCGGGTCTTACGGATCTTTCCAATAGCATCCTGCGCATTGCATCGGATCATATGGATACTGAAACAAGCCATTCGCGTACTTGGGCACCACAAAGCCCGAGTAGCCCAGCGAAGTCTGCGCCGGGTTCCAATGATTACGCCAGTTGCGCGAGCGATTGAGATACTTCTCCGCATCAACAGTCAACCCGAGACCACGCGCGACCTCCGAGACGCTGAAGTCATTGACCGCATATTCGACGGCGCGCGAGACGGCGCGCGAGAAGTTCGGCGAGATGAACCCCCGGCTCCTCCAATCTGGCAGCGCGCCGCGGCCCTGCGCCGTCGACGAGTCCGGCGCGATGGGATCGTGGTTGTTCGGCGGCACGACCTCGGCGTCGGTGCGCAGCGCCGCGTAGCCGTCCGTCCAGTTGACGGCGCCGCGCACGCCCTTGATGTAGGCGTCCGCGAGTACGTTGTCCGCGTTGCTGCCGCCCTGGGTCTTGCCGTTGAAGTTCGAGGAGCGCGCATCCGGGAGGAAGCCCACGTGGCGCCAGATGTCGATCAAGGAGCGAATGATCTCCTCGTAGGCGACAGGCTGCAGGACGTGCCAGAGCGGGGTCGAGCAGCGGAAGAGGTCCCACAAAGTGAAGAAGTCGTCGTAACTCGGCTCGGGGGAGACCCAGGCGGGATTCTCACCGGTGCGGTTGGAGGGGAGGAGGTGCATGCCGTAGAGGTAGGAGTAGAGCTGCGTCAGCACGGTCGTGTTCGTCTCGGTGGTGGTGATCTTTTGGAACACTTTCGTGTTCCACGCTTGTTGAGCGCGGGTGACCAGACTGGTCAGAGTCGTGCTCTTTGGGATCTCCGTGTCGACATTCTGGCATGCTTTGGCAGTGGAGATGAAACTGACGCCCACCCGAGAAGTGACGCGAGTGGAATTGAAAGTGAAGACACCTCCTTGCCGGATGGTGCCATTCGTGTAACGGGATTGATCATACGATGTCAAAGTCGTGCCGTTGCCCGTGAAGGTCTTGCCTGTATATGCCTGGTCGAAGTAGCCACAGAAGTAGACCGTCCAGTTCGGGGCAATGTTCCTTCCGCGACGTCAGCTGGATACAATGGCACCCGGCGAAGAATACTCACCAGCCATTGTTGTAGACGCCATGTCCCGTATACGAACCATTGTCCTGGAGCTGGAAGCTCCCACCGGCATACCCCTGGCCCCAACCAAGACCGCGGAAGGAGGGCAGCACATGCGAGACATCTACAATCACGGACCCATCCGCACCAGCGGGAAATGTATACTGATACAAGCCCGCATGCTCCGTCGCCGCCACCTCAATCACCGTGCCATCTACCAACGACGCCTTATAGTACCCGACGGCGGCCTCGTCAGCGCGAGCACGCGCCTGGCCGAGGTCTCGCAGCGGGTTCGCGACGTTCGCCGCCGCTGTGGTGGGCATCTGACTGACGACGCCGTACTTGGGCGCGCCGCCCGTGCCGGACTCGTGCAGCAGGGAGAATCCCCAGATCTGGCCGGAGGGCAAGTAGCCGGAGTACGCGTCCGTCGTGCCGGACTCGACGTCCGGGCCGAGCTTGACCATCGCGTAGGGTGAGGCGACGGCGCCGGGGAACATGTTGCCGCCATTGGTCGTGCCGAGACTATGTTTGCCATGTCAATTGGCTTCGATCGATGGATGAGATAGGATCCGGTCTTACAAGAGGTTGACATATTGCGTATAGTTGCCATAGGCTGCCGAGACTGGATTGATGCAGTTCAAGCCTGCGACAGCCGCAAGGACTCGCTTGCAATTCCTGTCGATCATCTCTTGATGAGGTCAATTGAATATCAAGATTCACGGTATGGTGACAGGAACTGAGATGGAGACCGGCACGGATGAGCGATCAAACACAACCTACCGTCGGAAACACCTACATCGCCGCATACCCTCATCGGACCATGACTACCACTGTTACATCGTTCAACAAGGTGACAATCTTTGCTAGGAGTGGCAAGCGAAGGAGCCGCTGCCGGCGAACCGGTACGTCAGAAGTGAAGGAAGACGAGGTTCCTCAGGGCACGAGTGAAGCGGGAGTTTGCTCATTCGCTGAGATGGTGTTCGCGCGTACCGTGCATACCGAGATGACTGGGAATACCCGCTGAGATTGAAGTCGATAAGGTAACTTACAGATTGCTTAGACGTGTCCGACATCGAAATGGTCGTTCCGAAGACGTCGAGTGATATTGGCATAATGGACAGGAAAGAAGATCGGATTCGTGTGAAACAACAAAGGGCAGTGCTTAATGTCGCAGAGCCCAGTATGATCGCTACTATGAGATTTGGCCACCTACTTCTGTTGTCGATTTGATATTCAAAGGATAAAGTAGAGGTTACCAGACACGGATGGTCTTATATCTCTGTATATCAAACTCAACTTGTCTACCGATCACATTAATATATCTAGATAACCGTCGGGCGAACGAGATATTCTTGTGTCACGTATTGATGCGTCAACCGACTTGTCTTCGCGAGATGCTGCCCAAGATCCTTGACCTCGTCGCCAGCAGCACACGCATCTGGACATGTCGCACGCCAAGAACCGTCTCGATCCATGCATGATTCGAAAATATATCGACCACGAAGTCATTCATTCAAGCACATCGGGCTAAGCTTTTGACTAGACCGTGAGGCCCCAATGAGGTCAATGACAATGGGGAAGGAAATAGATTATAGTGGGGTCAGCGGCGCTTGCTACCCCGCGGCCGGGACAGCCAGGCCGGGCCAGCCAGCCAGCCCGCGAAAAAATTGATTGTGGGTGGAACGAAAAAGTGACAGCGGAGGAAGCTGACAGCCCAACGGGCAGTGGCTAACAATCGAGCCAAGGTCGAGTCGCGACAGCCCACGTGTGTACCGCCTGGCGGACAGCAAAACGAAACCGAGTGGGAGACGTCATCCAATGGCCACTCCGCCACCGCAGGTAATGGCAAGATAGGTACTGCCTGGGAGGGAGTGGCACGGGTGTACCGTAAGACGCATACGCAAGGCCGACGGATTCGCCTCCGGCACAGCACTTCGCAGCAGGCAGTGCAGGTATCGGATTCGGCCGGTCTTGGCTCCACACACCGGCCGCGCGTATGAGCGGCGTGGACGGGAGGCAACACGATAGAGATGTGCGTGGCCGGCTGAGACACGCACACATGGCAGGCAGCATTATTCCCGAGCGGAGGCGCAACGTTTCCGACAGGCAGACGAGCAGTAGAAATTGAGTGCGACTCGAGCTGAGCTGCCGTCCCAAATTTTGGTAATTGGATGTCATTGATGCATATTGAGCAGCACCAGCCTCGTCAAGAGGTCACTTGTATGCAACACGATCTGGAGAGCTCCTGCTATCCCACCCACCGATCGGGCCGGACCGAACACAACACGTATCCACTGGATCCTGCGCCCCCTGGAAGGCAAATCGGGCGAGGGCGATAGATGGTCGAGGCGGATTGGAGAACGATTGCTAGCAGGGCGAATCACGGCCGGAGCAGTTGCCAGAACAGCTAGGGGCAGGGCAGAGAGCGCAAGCAGCGGAAGAGTGACGACAGGCGCAGTGCCCTTCCTTCACCCTTTCCGCGCAGCCAGGAGCGCACAAGGAGCTGGCAGGGGACGAGCGAGTCCGCCCACTCATCCCTCCGCCCAGACACGCACAAAGCGCAGCCAGGCCTCCCCACCACAGCCAATCAGCAGCGCCGCTAGCTGCCCCGGCCCGTCAGTCGCGCCCACCTGGCACCTTTCTTCTCACCGCACCAGCCCGTCTCCCACCTGAACTCCAAACCCTCTTGACCGTTCTGGAAGCAGAGACACCAACCACCATCCGGCATCTCACTCTTCTTCCATCTTGTCCTTTTGTAGCGTTCCGCACCAGCTGCAGAACCTCCATCCGACACTTCACCACTCCGACTTCTTCTCTTTCATCGTCGCTGTCGCCGTTGTCGCCGACAGGACCCTTTTTTTCATACCCCACTAACACTCTCACACCACCGCCACAATGGAAGGTACGCCAGCTTCACCCACAATCCTTGCTCCTGACCGCCGGTCTTCGCCATTCGATGTGTCGGCCGAGCAATATCCATCGCCCACAGAGACGAGATGCTAACGTGAATTGTGTCTACAGAAGAGGTCGCAGCCCTCGTCATTGACAATGGGTAAGAGCTTGCACGGGAGAGCTCGGCGGGGAAGGGGAGCTATCGAGGACGACGATTTACACCATCCAAAAATTGCGCCCCCTCCTCGAAACGAGTCGCCGATGAGTCCATCGAGAATATGACAGCGAGACTGACCATTGGATAGCTCCGGTATGTGCAAGGCCGGTTTCGCCGGTGACGATGCGCCCCGAGCTGTGTTCCGTAAGTCTGGCCCCTCAGTATTGAACCTCACAAGATGTACGGGCCACTGACGGTACAATAGCCTCCATTGTCGGCCGACCGCGCCACCATGGGTAGGTTCTGACATTCCCGTGACACTCCGTCGACGATGTCGTCTGACAAGAGCATAGTATCATGATTGGTATGGGTCAGAAGGACTCCTACGTCGGTGACGAGGCACAGAGCAAGCGTGGTATCCTCACCCTGCGATACCCCATCGAGCACGGTGTCGTCACCAACTGGGATGACATGGAGAAGATCTGGCACCACACCTTCTACAACGAGCTCCGTGTCGCTCCCGAGGAGCACCCGGTCCTGCTCACGGAGGCCCCCATCAACCCCAAGAGCAACCGAGAGAAGATGACGCAGATCGTCTTCGAGACCTTCAACGCCCCGGCCTTCTACGTCTCCATCCAGGCCGTTCTGTCGCTGTACGCCTCCGGTCGTACCACCGGTATCGTGCTCGACTCCGGTGACGGTGTCACCCACGTTGTCCCCATCTACGAGGGTTTCGCCCTGCCGCACGCCATCTCGCGTGTTGACATGGCTGGTCGTGACTTGACCGACTACCTCATGAAGATCTTGGCCGAGCGTGGTTACACCTTCTCCACCACCGCCGAGCGTGAAATCGTTCGCGACATCAAGGAGAAGCTCTGCTACGTCGCCCTCGACTTCGAGCAGGAGATCCAGACCGCCAGCCAGAGCTCCAGCTTGGAGAAGTCCTACGAGCTTCCCGACGGTCAGGTCATCACCATCGGCAACGAGCGTTTCCGAGCCCCCGAGGCGCTCTTCCAGCCCTCCGTCCTCGGTCTCGAATCCGGCGGTATCCACGTCACCACCTTCAACTCCATCACCAAGTGCGACATCGACGTTCGCAAGGACCTTTACGGCAACATTGTCATGGTAAGCTTCCAACAACTGCACGTCTATGGTGTGCGCTCAGACCACTAATTATTCTTCCCACAGTCTGGTGGTACTACTATGTATCCGGGTATCAGCGACCGTATGTACAAGGAAATCACTGGCCTCGCTCCGTCCAGCATGAAGGTCAAGATCATCGCCCCGCCGGAGCGCAAGTACTCCGTGTGGATCGGTGGTTCCATTCTCGCCTCGCTCTCGACCTTCCAGCAGATGTGGATCTCGAAGCAGGAGTACGACGAGTCCGGCCCGTCCATCGTCCACCGGAAGTGCTTCTAAGCGCATCGTACCCCAGCTGCTTGACATCATTTTGTGTGCGATACGGGCGGATTTTGCAAGCGATCTGTCGATTCCTGGACGTTTGGCGAGTGTCAGGGAGTGGAGAGCGCAGTGGTGGCGATGTGGGCAGACCTTGTTGTCGTTCTAGGACGGCCTGGCTTCTTTGACATGCTTGACTAGATTCAGCATCTGCTACTAGACTACTGTTGGTGCGAGTGATGAGTCGCGCAGGCGACATGAGACAAGGAAAAGCAAATGCAAGACCAATTTCCTTTGACCATTTTTTCGTGAATATGTGAGCTGATCTTATGTCGTATCGAACCCCGCCGAACCGTCACAGCAGTTACCTGACCTATAAGTAGCATGTCCCTCCAACAATCCATTGAGATCCTCAAACCAAGATATGAAAGGCCTGAATGGCGGAGAAATATATTTATCTTGTCAATGTGAATTACATGTATCTGCAATGCACAAGAATCGAAAATGACGTAAAAATGTGCATAACTTTGAGGAACCTTAGCTTCACATGAATGAACATTGTCGCGTGGCGACGTACACATTACAAGTCAACATAATCACAATTTCTTTCGATCAGGCAACTTTGTCACTGGATATACAGTCGAATACAAACCTGGCGCTCCGAACAGCCAGGCGCAAGTCTTTCCTACCAACAATCCGATCCAGTAACCTCCTACCCAGCACCCCCAACCAGGCTTCGTTCGCCACCATGGCCGACGACGACGGCAAACGCGAGATCGTGATCATCGGCGGCGGCATCATCGGTTGTACGTCCGCCTACTACCTCACTCGACATCCCTCCTATGATCCGGCCAAACACAAGATCACCCTGCTCGAAGCCGACAAGATCGCTGGCGCTGCTTCGGGCAAGGCCGGCGGTCTCCTCGCCCTCTGGGCCTACCCTTCGAGCCTCGTGCCGCTGAGCTACCGCCTCCACCAGGAGCTCGCCGCCGAGCACAACGGCGCCGAGCGCTGGGGCTACCGTGGCGTGCACTGCGGGCAAGTCGAATGCACGGGGCGAAAACTCCGCGTCGCCGCCGAGAAAAGTAAGGAGGTGAGCCCGTCCAGCGCAACGCCCGCCACGCTCGGCCCGACCAAACCGCTGCCGAAACGCGACTCCGCCGCCCTCGCCAAGCTCCGCGCCGGCGCCGGCATCCCCGCGGACCTCGACTGGCTGCACGCCTCCTCCGTGCACGCGTACGAGGAGATGGGCGACCCGACGACCACGGCGCAGGTGCACCCCCGCCTCTTCACGACGGCGATCGCGGACTTGGCGCGGGACGCCGGCGTGCGGATCCGCGAGGGGACGCCCGTGACCGGGCTCGCGTACCGCGCGGACGGGACGCAGGTCACGGGCGTGGAGATCGGAGCGGCGGAGACGCTGCCCGCCACGGATGTCCTCCTCTGCGCGGGCCCCTGGACCCGCACCCTGCTGCCCGCCGCCCCGATCTCCGCCGTCCGCGCCCACTCGATCACGCTCCGCCCCGCGCACCCGGTCAGCGGCTACGCGCTCTTCACGCAGATCCGCCTGCCCCGGCCGTTCCCCGCGCTGGGTGGGGCGAGCGTCGCGGGTCGGAGCGTCGCGCCGGAGCTGTACGCGCGGCCGGACGGCGAGGTGTACGCCTGCGGCGAGGGGGACTCGGAGGTGCCGTTGCCGGAGTTCAGTAAGGATGTGCGTGTGGACGAGGCGCGGTGTGAGGCGCTCGAGGCGTTTGCCGGGTCTATCTCGGAGGAGTTGCGGACGGAGCGGTTCGTGCCGGTGGACGAGAAGGATGGAGGGGGAGATGGTCCGTCGGCGGCGGCGGTGGTGACGACGCGGCAGGCGTGTTATCTACCCTCGGTGTCGAGTGCGAGGGGCAGCGGGGATGCGCCGTTGGTTGGGTTCACGGGCGTGCAGGGGTTGTTCCTCGCGGCGGGCCATACGTGCTGGGGCATTCAGAATGGACCCGCGACGGGGAAGTTGATGAGTGAGTTCGTGTTTGATGGGAAGGCGTCGAGCGCGAAGGTGGCTGGGCTGGATCCGAGAAAGTATCTATGATGGGAGGCATTGCGTGAGAGTGTTATGCAGGATCCTGGGATGGGACGACGCGTGCAGGAAGGACTGCCCTTCAAGTAAAGAAATCTTACAGAGAAATGATTACTCCATGCCGCTGTTATGCTGAGTTTATTGATACATTGGATTCCCTGCTCCGCTGGAACAGGTGCCGCGAAACCGCCATAAACGCCGTCTGAACATTGGAGCAAAAGACTGTTCAACGCCAAGACCTTTCAGCGCCGTCCAGAGCCGCCAGCCTTTCCGGCGCTGCGAGCAGCGATGCGGCGGAAAGCCTCCTCACCAGCAGCACCGGGTCGGCGAGCGCCAATACCTTGTACATTACTGAGATTGCTGACGGGGGCGACAGTGTATGTTCCGATGCTGGGAGCTTCGAGACGGGCGCGGTTGGCAGGACGAGAAGGCTCGAGCACGCGGCGACGCTTTTCGGCCGCCGCAGCAGCGATATCAGCTTGGGAAGGAGCAGCGGTTCGCTGGGCATGCGCATGCGCGAGCGGGTCGTACATGCGCGTCTCGACGGGCATGTTGCGGCTGTCCTTGCTCTTTCCGAGCAGGACTCGCATCCATTCACCGACCAGGCGCTCAGCCTGACGCTTGATATCTGGCTGTGGCTGGATCGAGCGGGTGTAGAAAAGAACGACTTTGCCAATGCCCGAGGATTTGAGCGCCTCCTTGCCGATATTCAACCGACCCAGAATGGCGAACAGCTCGCGCTGGATCTGGTAGTTGGGCAGGGCGGCATCCTGGTCTGCCGGCTCGAGCATGAATCGGACAGCTTCGAGAATGTTGACATCGGGATCAACCAGCTGAGACTGGATTGTATTCCGGTTCATCAGCTCCACCACGTCCGGCAGGATCTTGAGCTTGTACATCGCCACTTCGCCGCGAGCGCGCGCCTCGGCGTCCATCTCGCACGCCTTCGCCATGCGCTGCCGCATCGTCTCGATCTCCTGATCGGCTTGCTCTTCGATCACAGCAGCCTGCTTGCGGCGCGAGGGGCGGTTCGACTTTAGGGCTTCGTCCATCTTGCGGTCGAGTGCTCGGCGACGGCCTGATTGTGTGTTAGCATTCTGCCTTCATGTATCAAGTTACCAGGGATACTTACGTTCTTCTGGCGTAAGGTTCTCCTCGTTCTCTGGCGTCGCGGCACGACGAACCTTGGCGGGCCGCCCATCAGGGCCAACCTTTGAGCGTCGCGACCGCTTGCCATCCAGATCCTCACCACCTTCAAACTCATCCTCGCCAGCTGTAACCTTTCTCCGCTTGGGCTTCTCCCGCTTGCGATCCTTCTTCTTCTTTTTTCGCTCGCGCTCCGCCTCTTCCTCTGCTGTCCGCTTGCGCTTGTGCACACCCAGCAGCGCAACATTGCTCTCGTCCACCTGCAGCGGCTGGTCCGGGATCTTCAATGCGCTAGCATCGAAGTTGTCGAACTCCGCATCGTCGAGCTCCTCCAAATCAGATTCGAGCCCATCGTTGTCATCGTCGCCGTCTTCGTCATCAAGTGCTGGATTCGCGCCGTCATCCTCGCGTGTCTCCATGTCAGCCGTAGGATCCGCAAGTGGCGGCGTGCGCGTGCTGTCCTCTTCTTCGATGTCTGGCTTCAGCGGATCCTGGGGGTCATGATTGCCCTGAGGCTCGTTTCCGTTGCTCGTGGCTGGGGCGCCTTTGGAGTCTTCCAAATCCTCCATTTCGACCCAGTTGAAGATGACCAGATTCACCAGACTCGCGGAAGCACTCGAAATCGGATGCACAAGCCCGCAGATCCGTTGAATGTAGCGTGTCAGAAGCCCTCTTCGAGCAAGCGATGTCTTGAATGAATTGTGGAATACGCGCGACGGGTCCGTGCTGGCGACGGAAACGAACTGTCACGTGCTACGTAATTGTACGTCCAGCTTCCGCGACAGGATGGCAAGAACCATTATATACCTCAGTCCTATCAAGAATCAAGTGATCTATACAATCTCAACCGTGTTGTACGCGACTCCTGAAAACTCAAAGTCATAAGATCCCGCAAAATGTTCGGCGGCGGTGAGTTTGTTACTTGATGCGCACCACCGACGCTCTCCTAACTTTTTTTATCCAGCACCACCACCACCATCCGCGGAGGAGCTCCGCGCCCAGGAGGCCATTGCGACGGCCACTGTGTACGGATTCGTCGGCTCATGTGTGCTTCTTTACTTCTGTGAGTTCGCTGATCACAGCTCGTCGAGAGATTGCACTAATTAGATGATGCAGCACCTTTCGTCGTCAACTTCGCAACCAATCTTGTCTAAGCTTTACGTGATACCTGGGGGCGGTATGTAAGATATGTCATGTACAAGAGGCTGCAGATTCAACGGGATCAAAGCAGGATATCCGGGAATTCGGCGGGAACAATGAAGGAAAAGCGTGGATCTGAAAGTCTCGTTGAGACTGATTATGGGAGATAAAGCTTCACTCATACTGTACAACAATTTTGACGTGACTACATTGCACACGTCATGCATGGATAGAATCTTATTACCACTACGATACCAACGCCGCGCTTCTTTGAACAGCTGCAAAAAGCTTAGGATCGCATTGGACCGCCCTCTTCCTCAACGCCGACGCGCAATCGCGCATGCATATCATACATTTCATACACAGAACGGATCACCGTCGCTGCGCGCTTTGCCATTGTGCATATTCCTTCTTTACCTCTTCAAGCTCCTTGTTCAGGTGCACCAGCTGTCCGTCGTAGTCCTTGAGGATCTTTCTCGTCTTGAGCAGCACGTCCTCCGGAATGGCTCCGTTCTGCCCACCATTCGCTGCTTGTCGATGCTGCTCATCGACCTGGGCAGCCACACGTTTGCCTTCCTCCTCCAGCCAGCGCGAACGTTCCCGGAGGGCCACCATGCGCGCCCAAATCTCATCTTCTCGGCCTGAAAGGCCAGTGTCTTGCACCTGACTGGACAGACTCATCAATGATCGACGGAGACCCTCCTCGGCAGCATCAAGCGCATAGCCCCGGTTGCGAAGAACTTGCACCTTGACCGCCAACTGTAGGCATCGCTGCGAGAGCACTTGGTGTTGCCGTTTTGCGTTCTCGAGCTTAACAGTGATGGTCTGCTGGTGCTTGTCCATCACGGCGCTCAGGGAGTTGTTCATCTCATGTAACCGATTCCGCATCTCGAGCACGCTCCTAGCTTGTGTCTCAACTCTGTCGCCCAATGACTTGAAGCCGCGGCACAGGACCGGCACAAAGGCAAGAGCGGTAGCCTCCGCGCCTTCGACTTTCGGCATCGTCGGTCGTTGGCTGAGCGCCTCCTCCCAGCTGCGCTCGTCCTCGCCTGTCCGTGCATCCGGGTAGAAGAACGGCGCATATGACTTGTCGACAGCATTGTACAGGTAAGCTTTGAGGATAGTGTTCTCATCTTGTGGGTTCCATTTCGCCGTGAGCACTCTTATTTGGTCAGCGACCTTCTTCTCGTTCGGTACCGTTGAATAGCCGCTCATTTGTAGGCGTTGGAGGGAGGCCGATGGGATAACATGACCCTGTGCTCCCACGCTGACAGTCGGAGGGCTGAAAAGAGATGCGCCGAGTTGTGGTTGAGGTTGTTGTGCTTGTTGAGCTTGTGGTTGGCTGCTCGCGGCCGCTGTGCTGCCGAAAAGAGAGGGTTGCGCATTCGTCTAAGGCAGTGTTAGCTAAATCCCCGGTTCTCCTTCAAGCAAGACAGGAGTGTTCCTACGTTTGTGTTTAGAGTGCTCCCAAATAGTGAGGGCGCTGGTTGTGCGTTAGCAGGCTGGGAGGCGCCAAACCCTGATGTACCTGCTGGTTTCGCTGCGAAGCTGGAACCAAAGAGTCCTCCGCTGGCGGGTTGTGTAGAGCTGTTCGTCGCAGCAGCGGTATTCCCGAAGAGACCACCAGAAGCTGGCTGAGTTGTCGTCGTGCTTGAGCCGAACAGACCACCTGCCGGCTTAGGAGCCGCGTTGGCATTCGCGGTATTCCCGAAGAGGCCGCCAGAAGTGCTTGCAGGTGCTGCGTTGGCAGTCGATCCAAAAAGCCCGCCCGTACCGCTGGCCTGAGTGTTCTGGGGGGCGGTAGATCCAAACAGACCACCTCCTGTCGCTGGCTGTGCGGTATTTGTTGCAGTATTTGATCCAAACAGGCCCGTTCCTGATGTTTGAGGTTTCGCGCCAAACAGACCACCGCTTGCTGGTGCGGCATTTTGCGCCGTACTCGCACCGAATAAGCTCATCGTGTTGCAGCAAGAGCGACAGCTCTAGAGTCGAGGAGTTATGCGGTCGTGTATCCCACCGAGATTGTACTTTGGCGCGTGGACGCCCTTCAGCGCATCCCAGTTGATGTTGTCAAATCGTGTCAGATCGTACGCGCAGACTTCCAGAGACACGAATATGATCCTCAATCGTGAAAGATGGTTGGGATGAAGCGAATGTGAAATGAAAAATGCGGGCACACGTCAATATTCTTCCTTTGAGCACATGCCGTTACAATTGCTGGAGCGCGTCGCATGTTCTGAGCTTTGAGCTTGGGCCCTGTCCGACACGCCCAATCAGCGGCCCATCAACTGCATGACCTTCCCGCCTTCCGTAGCCTCAATGCGGACTTCTGAGCTTCGCGAGAGCATCTGCGTTTCCATTGACACACAATCACGAGAGCAGTCGCGAAGATGTCGGCCGATAGACAGCCCCGGTAAGTTGCGAATTTGCGCCAAATAACGCACGCAGGCACTAGATACTTATTGTGTGTTGCAGATTCAACCAGAAGGTGCTCATTGACACCACTCCTCTGCCCGAACACATCCCGAAGGTCGACGAGATCGGTACCTCGTCCGCGCCGCTCCTCTCCGCCAGCTACTTCATCGGTGCGCGATGCCGACCGTACAATGACGACTTCATGCAATGCAAGACGGAGGCGAATGGCCGGGGCGAGATTGAGTGCCTGAAGGAGGGTCGCCGGGTGACCCGCTGTGCGGCATCGGTCCTGGACGACATCACGAAGAACTGCCTCTTCACCTTTCAACAGCACTGGACCTGCCTAGATGACAACAACCACCAGCTGTGGCAATGCCGGAAATTCGAGCGGGCACTGAACAAGTGTGTCTTTGAGAAGTTGGTGAGTATACGGATGAATAGGCTGGTGACATGGGAAACAGCCGCTGACAGAAATTGCAGAACCTAGAGAAGACAATCCCGGGCACGCCGGCAAATGAGACGCCTGTGCATCTTCGGAAGAAGCAGGTTGGTCCAAGCCAATACTCACATCTATTTTCTTGTCACTAATCATTATTCACATACAGATTTATGCCCACAACCCCGCGAATCAATAAATCGTGTACATTATTGGGTGTGGATTGTAACATGGCGAATCGATTGCATTTGTACAACTGCTGGCACGTGCCTGGGCCAAGTCTACTTGTTGTTTGCTCGCACCGTGAAATTGGACTAACTTGAAGGACTCACTCACGATAGGTAAGACCATGGGCACTCGAGAGAAGTTATTCTGCCCTCTCACAAGCTCGAAGGCCCGCGAGCGATGAACCTGAGGCCTTTCAACTATGTACTGAACCTGTATCGAAAAGAGATCGAGGACGACTCGCTCTTGCTCACGCCGCTTCAATTTTCTCCCGAGCAAGGGAGACTTGTGACTGCTCTGACTCTGACGATCCAGACACTTCATTTACTGTCGCTTTCTGCCTCTCTTGTCTCCAAAGTAGGGCAAGAAGGGAGATTGTTCCCACGACGAAGAACGCCAAATTCAAGCCAATGCTGACAGAATATCTTTTCTCTGTTGAGTTGACACTGTAAGCCACACATTGACCAAGCGACTCAATACCACGCACAGCTCCGGCCAAGTGGAACGAATCCCGCACATCGTCTGCAAGATGGGCGGCAGTCCAGTACAAGTACGTCTGCGCTGACTGCATAACCATGAAGATGATAATGACCGCCATCGCCAAACGCGCGTAGCCCGGATCCACCCAGTCGAGCTTCATCTTCGGCACATCATCCAGGGCGATGTACGAGAAGTAGATCCAGCCGCCGGTAACAAGGCAGATTACCAGGATGGTCAGCGTGATAAGCTGACGCCTCGATCGCGGTCGGGATCGGTCTGAAAATACAGCGATGATGGCTGAACCCAGGATGGAGCTGATCGCGCACAGCAGCGATGTCAGGGCGCGGGCTCGGACGCTGAAGCGCTGGACCACGAAGGTGTGCGAGAAGCTATAGTAAAAGTACGCAAACCAAGCGAACGGCATGATCAGCTGGACGTCGCGACGGAGAAACAGTCGGAGAAGGTGCTTGTACTCCTCCTTATAGTTGCCGGAGTTCCGCAGCACCACGGGGTCTCCATTCCGGTGGTGGACTTTCCGCGTCGGCGAGACCATGAGCGCGAAGGGCAGGCCGGCACACATGATGGAAATGGTGACATAATACACGGCCCACTGCACATGGCCCGCTTTGTTGTCACGAGCGCTGATTCCCAGGTTGATGGCGGAGGAGATGACGCTGCCGAGCTCCTTGAACGCGGCCCAAGTCGTGATACTCTTGCCGCGGTGCTTTGCCCGCGGGTAGCTGATGATGACGGCTCCCTCCGCGGCCCAGAAAAGTCCCGAGAACGTTCCACGCAGGATTGAGGCGAAGATCAGAAACCACTCGGTGCCCCAGCGAGTATTGCAGTAAATGGCCGCCCCGAAAAGCGGGTCTCCGCAAGTGCCGATTGCCAGGCACCATTTCGGACCCAACAGATTCACTATCGGGCCGCCGAAGAGGCAGACGAGCCCCATCAAGCCAAAGTTGATTGCCGTTGCGGCATTGGCAACGTAGGGGCTGCCCTGACCGGCACCGCCGAGTCCTTGCAAGGCGTCGAACGAGCCAATGGTGCAGAAAGAGGTAATGGAGACCAAGAGGACTTGCACGGCGACCGAGCGCCAGGTGAAGAGTGCCTTACCCATGCTTTCAGCGCTGGCAGGGCAGGAACAGAAGCAACAATAGCTAGGTAGTCAAATTGTCAAGGATGTAACCAGATCGACCGACGCAGGGCATCAGATCAGATTATATGTTATCTGATCATCTTGATAAGAATTTTACGGCTGAACATGACACGCTCGAACCCATGACGAACGCTGTGCCTCCTGAATGCGTGCAATTGACCTGGTAGTGGGTCAGGTCAAGCTGAGGCCCCACGCGAACCCTCGCGGACTGCGGTTGCAGCGGGAATCTCGGGGACCGAGAGCAATTTACTACTGATGTGCTGCTTTGAGCTTCACCCACGAGCCATGCGGAGGTGCCGGAGGTGCATGATACAGTGGTATGACAGGGTCACAGTGTGGGCCATATCTCTTAGGAAGCTTAATTAACGTGGACCATAACGGGAGATGTTCACGTAAAGAAAACGCTTTCCCATTCCTTCATCGGTCAAGTCTGAACAATTAGAGCCGACGAAGGCTTCTCGATCCGGTGCTCGCGACGTTACGAAGTTGCTGCAGGCTATTGTTTGTGACAATTACTGCTCGCTCTGTTCAATAGAGTCGTAGAATCGAAAAAGGGAGATGCTTCACTTAACAGCCATTCGTTCCTCAACGTTACAAGCCTTTTCACATTCGGTTCAATGTTTGTGGCAGTCGAATGACGTGCGGGCGCCGATCAAAGTTCAGGGAGCGGATCTACCCATTCGACGCCCGTGTCCTGTCTCCTGGGGGTTCACAGCCAGTATCATGTGCTGCACTTTCGGCGACACGAATTCGTACACAGCGCGTCTTCCTGGACCACCTTCCTGCCTCGAATCTTTGTCGCACGCGACACTGCAGGTCAAACAGCAAGCCGAATCGCGCCGCGATGGCCGGTAAAATAGCGACGATATTCTCAGCACGATAGTCTTCGCAACTCCGCCGATTCCTTCTAGCCCAGTTTTCCTCACATTGTTCTGGCGGTCGGCCGAAACATGCAAAACCATGCCCAGCTAGGCCCACCGAGGGATTCCCTAGAGCTCGCGAGCCTCGCCAGCTCGACGCATGACAATGGTCGTGCCTCGCAGGACTCATCGGCGTCCGGCGCGCCGAGCTCTCGCCATCTGTCATCCGGCACCGCTACGCCAACAGGGGTGGAACAACACAACCGCCGCTCCTACTCAGTCTCAAGCGCCTTCGACTTCAATGCTGCTTTGTTCCCTCTGACCTCGTCAGGCGCCGGCTATACCGCGCTCGGCACGCCGAGCACGCCCAACTTCGACCCCCTAGGCCAGCCGAACTTGGAGCGGAACAAGAGCTTGAGTTTTCTAAATGGCCTGTCCCTGGTCATTGGTGTCATCATTGGTGGTGGCATTTTCTCCTCGCCGGCGAGCGTGAATAGTAATGCGGGCTCGCCCGGCGCGGCCCTCATTGTGTGGACAATCTCTGGCGTGCTTGCTTGGACCGGCGCAGCCAGCTATGCGGAGCTTGGTGGCGCGATCCCGCTGAATGGTGGCGCGCAGGTCTACCTGGCGAAGATCTTCGGCGAGTGGGCCGGCTTCCTCTTCACCTGGTGCTCGGTTGTGGTGCTGAAGCCTGGCGGCGCTGCCATCATCTCTATCATTCTCGGCGAATACCTGGTGCGAGCAGTCATTGGCGCGGAGGCTGCAGAGGTCAGCCCGTGGATTCACAAGAGCGTGGGCATCGCTGCAGTATTCTTGGTGACGCTTCTCAACAGTGTGTCGACCAAGCTAGGGACGCGCAGCACCGACATCTTCATGTTCTTCAAGGTGGCCGCGCTGATTGCCATTACCGTGACGGGCATCGTGGTGGGTGTGACTGGCACGGCATACAACAAATCGGGACTTTCGACCGATTGGCGCAATAAGTCATGGTTCGACGGCACATCGACCTCGACATCGCAATGGGCAGTAGCCTTCTATGCCGGACTATGGGCTTACGACGGCTGGGACAATACGAATTTCGTCGTCGGCGAGCTGGTACATCCAGGCCGGAATCTGCCGCTCGTCATCCACACAGCTCTGCCGTTGGTCATTGTTTCCTATCTTCTGGCCAACGTTGCCTACATCTTCGTTCTTCCCGCCGATATCATTGCAAGCTCGAATACCGTTGCCGTCGCCTTCGGTAGCACAGTATTCGGCCCGATCGGCTCTCTTGTGCTCGCTCTCGCCGTGGCTGGTTCCTGCTTCGGCTCCATGAATGCTGGCACTTTCACCACCGGCCGTCTTATTTACAGCGCCAGCAAGGAGGGCTACATTCCAGCCATCTTTGCTACCATTGGCTTCTCGCGCTCCTCGCAGCGCATGCGCTTGCCGCGCAGAGGTTCTCGAGAATCACAGCTGACCCGTTGGTTCGCTGATGAGCAGGGTTTCTTTTACACGCCCATCTACGCTATGCTGCTTAACACTGTGCTTACGACCGGCTTCATTATCGTCGGCGACTTCACGACCTTGACGACATTCTACGGCGTCGCATCCTACCTCTTCTACTTCGCTGCTGTCGTCGGCCTGCTGCTGTTGCGTGTCAAGGAGCCTGAGCTGGAACGACCGTACAAATGCTGGATCTCGACGCCAATCATCTTCTGCTGCGTCAGTCTATTCCTGTTGAGCCGCGCAATCTTTGCGAAGCCATTTCAAGCATTGGCAGTACTAGCATTCCTGGCGATCGGATTTCCGCTGTACTGGCTGCAAGTCGGACGGCTAGCTTCACGGAGTGGAAAGGGAGGTGACAGTGACGGATGGTGGAAGTTTTGGAAGCGATGGGGGCGAGGTTGAAGAACATGAATTTTTTGATGCATGACATGACGGTATGCTCTTGTAATACAACCTTTTCAAAGTAATGTCTTCATGGCCGGGCGTTGTTGTAGCATTCGTGGTGCATGGAGGTAATCGGAGCTGCGGTTGGCTCGCTACACTGCACCACGTATTTGAGCCACCTCAGGCAATGAAAACTTGATCACTTCTTAATTGTATTCGCGGCCCGAACATGATTCTAGCTTGTGATGCCCCTTCTCATCTAATGATAGCAAGACGAAAGATTGCAATGGCACTTACCCGTCGTGCCGGCTCCTCGAAGCTCACAACCACCACATCGACGTCATGGTTTGGTAGCTGAGCCGCGAGCACTTTCCCAAAGTTTCCCGCGCCCAGCAGAAATTAGCCGCAGCTCCTGCGAACTATCTCTGAACCACATGCATTGAGCCTCATCGAGGACCTAATCATTATTCTCAACCTCTCGATGGACCATCATCTCATTGACGGCCACCGATGACGCGGCGAGCGCTCTGGTCCTCGCGCCTTCTCTCAGCACAGCATGCCGGCTTCACCTCCGCCCCGCCGGCAATAGCGCCCACCGCGCTCTTCCGCCCTCCACACCAGGCACACCCGAGCCGCAACAATGCTTCGCGCAGCTTCGCCCATGTCCATGACTTCGGTGCTGTCGGTCCTCATGGCAGCACGTACTGGTTCAGCAGCAGTGCCCCGCGGGCGAGCGGAGAAGGCTTGAATCAGACCCCTCACGGCGACCACCAACCGCCCGATGAGCGAACCCTGCAACTCGGCCGCACTGTGCGCATTCTCCACGAGCGCCTCCCGACTCTTTTGAAGGAACCTCTACCCTCAGACGTCCTGTCTCCGCAAATCAGCCTGCACCTCTTCCCATCGACACATCCGCACCTCCCGACCGTCTCGGGTCGACTCGCCTACGTCGCGGCGCTATGGACGGCACCCGTGGCCTGGGGCCGCGTACCACTGGTCGGGAATGTCCGGCTCACGATCCTCTCCGAGCGCATGGTGCGGCACGGGGGTGCAGCAGATGAAAAGCTGATCGTCAAGTGGAAGACATGCGGGCGGACGACGCACCGCGATGGCACGGGCGGGGTTTACCGCGGCGGGGCCGCGTCCGCAACTACTCGCGGTGGTGGAAGCACGAGGATGCGGGATCCGGTGGACAAGATCAAGGAGTTCATTGCGGGGGCGCGGACATCGCGGGCAAGTACCACGAGCGGGGCCTCAGCCTCACCGACGACCGAGCAACTTCAGCAGAACACCTCGTCGTCTGGGGAAGAGGAAGCCTTCTGCGGCATCTTCATCTTCGAGTTCGACGAGCGCGGGCGCATCGCGAAGCACATCATCGAGCACACGGACGAGGCGGGACACCGCGATCACCGCACCCGCGTGGTCTCCGTCACGGACTGGCTACTCGGGACGTTCCACGGCAAGCGCAGCGAGCCGGCATTGGCGTGGTGTTGCACAGCGGAGGAGCACGACAGGATGGTCACACCTGAGGCGGACCTCGACGGCCGGAACAATCACTCTGCGGGCAGTCCGGCACAGGATCGGTCACGCGAGAGGCAGTAGATGGCACAATATGAAAGCATACTCGGTCAGTGATTGAGTATGTGGGTGAAGGGGCTGAATGCGGGCAATGCGCTTGATTCTGTCCGTATTTTGGCGTGCAGACGTTGTATCGCGCACGTTTGCATTATCGGGCGTTTTTGTTTCTTTTTCCAGGGTTAACTGTTCGACGTTGGGATGGAACCCGACCAGAAGAATAACGGGATGCTTTCTAACTCTGCGCGGATGGACCGATGGTAGCCGAGTTTGCCGTCGGCGAAGACTGACATTTTTATTACTACAAAACTCTCTACTCGCTCTTGTCTATGCATTTTGAGATGATAGGGTGGGAACCATTATGTACGATCAATGAATGTTTCGGTTGACGATGAGCTGAATGTATTGTCGTTCCCACTCGCACCTTGTCCATCGACCAATTGAGGTTTCATTTACTTGGACGAGTGGTTATGAACACTGTGGCTGGATCATTGATATGTACGTAGCAAACTTATTCAGCGGTCCGTGACACACAACACAGCAACGAACGTCCTCCTCGGGCCCGGAGGTCGTTATGGGCTCTTACTCCGCGCCATGCGATAGTGCGACTGCGCCTATCCCTACCTACTGTATAGAGTCGTGACTGTGGGAACCAACGTCCAGCTGTGAGCGAACGGCTTCTTGCGCAGAACCGCCAACGTCTTTGCCGCGCCCGCGAACTCTGCGTCGCCGTTGACCGTTGAACCTGAAGACTCGGGGCAAAGTGAAGGATACAGTACTGTACAATATACAGTACAAAGCTTAATGCGGCCACAGTAATGGTACTCGCAACGGCGACAAAGTGCTGTGGGGAGCAGCAGCACCTGTCTGTGTGGACAAACCAGGCCGAAGGGTTCTGGCTCACCGTTTCTATTGACGTCGATCACGCACGCACACGTACATAGGCTGTTGTGTCTCCATGCACTTTATCTTCCATCGGCCATGGTCGTCACCGCGCAGCAACAGCAGCGCCCGTTTGGGGCCCTTTGCGCATTGCGGCTGTGTTTGCCATGTTTTAGCCGCTCGCTTTGCCGGGATACATGCTCGAGGTGCATGAGAGAACTCTGGGGAAGGCTCATTAGATTCATTATCCGGCCTCCTGTTTTTTTGACTGTCCTTTGCCTTTGCATGACTGGCGGAGCTGCGATCGATTCTGACTACGGTAGCGCGCAAGATTCCCCCCGTGATCCTGCATAGCGCTGCCCCGATCATATGGGATGAACCAGCTTTGCAGCGCTGGTCGCGAAGGTGCATTGATTGATGATGGGTCGACAAGAGGTTGTACATAATCAATCGATAGTCCCGTCTCCAGTCGGGAGGTTTCCTCGTGCGGAAGCGATCTGCTCCCGGATGCCCTACCCGGCTCCCACAGATTGCGGAGAGGCCATTCCGCTTGCTGGGTCGGCCGTCTAGGCCATTCGATCGGCGGTCCTGTACAGAAAGTCGATGGAGGCTGCTGATTGGTGAGGTTTCGAGTTTATATCTACCTTTGTTTGCTGCCTCACCGCGGAATCGCTTTCAAGATGTCAGCAGAGGAGGCACGACCTGTCGTGCAACATTGCCCAGCCTCCTCAGCCTCGATGCGGAGGCAAAGTGCAGATCCCACCGGATCGATAGTGCAGAATTGCGAAACCTCCTTCGTTCCCGCCACGTCCGATCTATATTTGACGAAGGCGCAGTAGCTAGCCTATTGACAGAAACAAAGAAAGGGATGTTTTGTCATGCAGAATGTGTTGCAGATTGATACGGGCGTAGTCGTCCGTAGTCGTCACGTCAGTCTTTCCAACACAAATCCTCCAGCGAGATTCCTCATGCACGCTCGCCGCTCCTGGTCTAGCCTCGGAAGGTGTGCAGTAGTGAGAGAGGGTACATGCAGGATTGCAGGTGCAGTTTTGTCGCGACGATAATTTTAAATTCGGCCTCCTCAGCTGTCACGAAACGCGGCACTTGCAAGGATGTGACGCGTCGAGAATCTCGCGTTGCTCCTCGTCCTTTTTCGTGACATCGATCTTGCGCGTCCGAAGATGCATCGTCGCGGATTGTCTCGCTTTACCGTATTGCGCAGGTGGACGGGAGCACCAACGATCATCTGATGTTCCCGTCAAAGGCTTTTGAGTTGTTCCCGAGCGTTGACCACTGGCTGTGGACGATTACCGATGAACGCGTCGTGTCCATGTTCCAGACTGAACTCTCGCTGAAGGTTCGGAACGGTTGGTCTTTCTTATATGTTATAGGTTACGGAGCCGATTGCTTCTCTCGCGCTGGCGTGTCCCGACTGGTGGTTCTCCCATCGCTGGTCCTGACGATTCTATCCACTCCTGCAGATCTTGCAGCGGATCTCCTTGACAGCTCATCAGAGCGAGCCATCGGGACGCGAAGAGATCCAGGTTTCCCCTCTTTGGTGGGAATTATTACTGGACACATACGTACATCCTCCGGCCAATGTCGCGTGCGAGCGTACCTGAGCCGACCCGAGCGTCGAGAGGCGCACGGGCGGCTTGCAGCCACCCGCGTTGTGCCCATTCCCAGTGCTATACAGTAGGCCATGTGTCGCGCCGTCGCCGGCCCAAGTGCTGGACGGTCTGAATGGCAGAAGAGCGAAATGTGTCATCGCTGCCGGCGCTACGGCCGCCACAGGGCGGAATCTTCCCCAGAGTGGCCCTCGCGCAATAGCAGGACAGGACGGTCGACAGGCGAGAGAAGGCCAGAAGCCACAGCCCTTGCCCTCGTCCGGTTTGATGGGGGAAGCGGCGGTGCGCCACCCACGCTCCCCCGATATTACGCTTTAGCTGCTTTGCGCGCGGGAGTCCTGCAGGCGCGACGGCACTTGGGCCAGGCACCGAGTGTTCTAGCATCCTTCCCTCGGCCGAAACTGCCCCCCATCAGAGGGAAAATCTTCACGTGTGGTGCCTCTCTGCCCGCGCGCTAAACGCGACCGGGCTTGGGTCCTCTCAGGTACGGGCGCGCGACCGCACGCCTTTTACGCTTTGGGGTTCGCATGCGGTTACAGGTGTAGTGCCGAAAACGCAATGCGATGCTTACCGGGGCCACGCGTGTCTCACGCGTGTGGTGGTGGTGGTCGTCGTCGTCGTGCTAACTTACTGCTCGCTGGTGCCGGTGCCGCCAGGCCTTGACCTCCAGCTGTTGCTGGCCGCAGGGCTGCCCGCATTTGCGCCTCTGCTCTCGGAGCGCCGTTCTCCTCGCTGCTCCGTCCGCGACGGGCACGTCTCCGCCAGTAGTTGCCAAACCGCAGTAGTGCCGCCCCGAGGATGGGGAACCGGGCTATATTCATATCGATTGCAGGTGCGTCCACCACCACTGCGCCCGCTCTCGCTCTCTCTCTACTCTGGGTAACCATGTGAGCCTGACCGGTCTTCATCCAACTCTTCCTACTTTCTTTCTACCTCTTCCCTTTCGCGCCAATGCCAATCGCTCTCCATCGCTTTCTCTCTTGACCTCTGTTTCTTTTCTTGGATAACTACCGCGCGCGTGCACAACCGGACAGCGGACCTCTCTCTTCGCAACCCGAGCTGCGACTCCAACTCGTGAGCGAGATTCGGGCTCACGCTTTAAACCATCGTGATTCCTCGCGGAGTACTTGGAGCACTCACCCCATCGTTTCTTGAGATCGATCGATCCAGTCGTTTGTCAATCGACCTCCTCACCGCTTCATTTTCTCCCGATTTTCTCCATCCGGGCATTTTGCGCGCTCAAATCTGTCGACAAGCTGCAGCCGGCAACGGTCCATCGTTCGAACCAAACTGTAGAGGAAGCGCCTTTTGCCCGTTTCTTGTCAGTCCTCCGGCTGGACAACAACCGTTTGAGCTTCCACGTCTGGCGCTCACCAATCGTCTCGAGTTTCGCAGCAACCTCATCGAGACGTTGAGATCAAACGCCCGAAGTCGAATCGTCGGATCCTGACCCTCGATCAGCTGGCCTCAATTCGTGAAATCTCATCGTTGATACGAGGTCCTCCGGAAAGGCGACACATCCTTTGCAGTGACCCTCCGAGGCATCGCCAATCGCGGCACGCTCGATCCAGGATGATCGAGTGATCCGTCGATCCCACAGGCATACTCACCTATTCACTTCAATCGTCCTTCTTCTGGATCTTTCCTTCTTTCAAGCTCGTCCGAGCGGCCATCGGATATACTTGCCCATCGGAGTGCGCACCTGGATCGGTACCGGGCGGTTCATAGATACTGACGATGCAGCGCTCGGCGAGTTTGGTCACTGCTGTGGCCTGCACGGCGGCACTCTTTCAGCTCGTCTCTCTCGCATTGACCTTCTCGCTTGCGTCGCAGGTGCAAATACTGGGCAATCTCGCTGCTCCTCTTGCTTATGCTGCTGCAACACTGGACCTTTGCGCTGTCGTTACATTTCTGGCGATTACTGTCTTTCATTCACGAGCATCTGGGAGGCTCTCGCCAGTCTGGTTCGCTGCTCTCGCTCTCTATTTTCTCGGACTTGTCCTCACCTGGGCCGCGATGGGCTACACGCTGGCTCGATCGGCCACTGCGCCGGCCGACTCCAGCAAGGCTTCGGCGATCAAAAGTAGCTGCGTCGCCGGATTGGTCGTTTCCACCATCGGCATGATTCCGGTCGCGGCCGCCTTCACCTGGACTTGGTTACACCGCGACAGCCCGCGTTCGGCACAAGTCGAAGTTCGCATCCCGAGCGGCGCGGATGGCTTCGATATGGAGAAGCGGAGTATGTCGTTGCAGCTCACAGCTCTGCCGACGCTGCCACCAAGCTTCACTCCGTACTCCTCCACGACCCCGAGATCTTCAATGAGCTCCCTTCCGAAGAACAGCGACCGCATCGGCCGGCCGTGGACTCCCCGGGCGAAGATCTTCTCGACGTTCCTCTCGCGCGAGTGCTCGCACGGTGCTCATTCGTCCACCAGCACCGTCGATCCCGGCCGCGATATCGATGAGTTCGCCGGCTGGGAGCCGTCGACGCCTTCCGACATGTTCGAGTCGCCAGCTACGCGCCAAACATTGATGCCGACCCGCCTCGAGACAATTCCCGGCAGTCGACCCGTCTCGACCGCCGACGCGCTCCAGGGCCCCTTCGGCAGTAATGGCACCAGCAACTCTCCGAGCAAGAGGCACACCGAAAAGCCGCTTCCGGAAATCTCACCCTTCCAAATCACGCCCTACCACTCCACCGTCGCCTCACCCGCCATGTCCGAATCCGGCTCCCTGCGGCACTTCCCCTCGCGCCCCAGCAGCCGCAGCGGCCCACCACCTACGACCCGGCGCTTCAGCACCTCCACCGCCACGGGTCCCGGCGGCGAGCAAACGCTCATCCATCCGCTCTTCCGCGCCGAGAGCCCCGGCCCGCCGCCGCTCGCCTCCCCGGGCACCATCATCACGGCCTCGCCCTTCGCCGGCCAAGTCATCGGCCCGGA